>CABHPR010146820.1:0-66759 GCA_902168415.1 Peromyscus melanophrys
GGGCTATAGGAACCCTGCAGCCCGGAGGAGGGGCCTCACTCTGGGATCCCACCCAGGGCCGTAGGAACCCTTCAGCATGGAGGCGGGACCCCATTCTGTGCTCCCAGCCGGGCTGTAGGAACCCCTTAGCCGGTCGGTCGTCCCGCCACGCTGGGCTCCCACTCGGGGTCGTGGGAACCCTCCAGCCGCTAAGGGAGACTCTAGGCTGCGTTCCCACTCGGGGCCGTGGGGAACCCCGTAGCCGGGAGGAGGGACCCTTGCAGCGTGCGGGAAGGACCCTAGCGGTGTTCCCAGCCTGGGCCGTGGGAACCCCGCAGCCAGGAGGAGGAACTCCAGACTGCCCTCCCCACTCAGGGCGGCGGGGGATCCCCACAGCAAGAGAAGGGCCCCCAGGCTTTCCTTCCCACTCAGGGCGGTGGGGAACCCGGAGTCGGGAGGAGAAACCCCTCGCTGGGCTCCCATCCGGAGCAGTGGGGAGCCCCGCGGCCAGGAGGAGGGACTCCACGCCAGGCTCCCCACTTGGGACAGCGAGGCGCCGTCCGGTTTGCAGATGTAGCGGGTACCCTGCGCAGCTGCCCTGAGAACTCCCGGGATGCCTCCCCTGGGAATGCACGTCGCCGGGTCCGGTCCCGGGTGGCTGTTAGTCCGCGCAGCTGGCATGTGAGAGAGGAAGGCAGAAGCAGGCCCACCTGCAGAAAGTTGGGGTTGAGTGATCTCGAACCCAACCACAGAGGCCCATAGTCTGTCTCGTCCTTGAGCACGCCACAGACTATGCCTGATGTGGGGAATCCCTCAGTTAACACAGACACAACTCAAGGCATTAGCTAGTCCCGTCCCCCCTCAACTCAGAGCAGTCCTCCTGCCTCAGCCTCTCTGCTGGTTACAGAGTCTCCACATCTGCTTTGAATGTTTACAAAATATATTGTGGTGAAAGCCTTTCGGAGGTTTTCTTCTGAGGGTACATGAGAGAATTCCCATTAATAATTGTCTTACAGACAGGGAACAGTCAAGAAAAGACACGGGGCAATAGGGAATTCAGAATTGAATTATTGAGTTGGGTATTCAATATTAAATTATAGCACTGGGTCCGTATTTCTGAAACTCAGATTGGCATGGGAATATGAGGTGCCCAGCTTGCCTTATTTTAAGCGACCCAAGGGGATTTCAGTTTGTTAACGAAGAGGTTTCTAGTAGATTGCTCCATTCTTACAAATAATGCTGCCTTTTCCGTGAATTTTTACTCTATTTTGGATTCTTTTGAATTCATGTTTTTATGAATTTTGTGGTTGGTGTTTAAACTCTTGAATAAGCTACATTCAGAACACCTGGGAGTTATTTAAACAATTCTAAATATTAACATATTCACTTGTGTATTTTTATCTCTTTTTTTGTCAAAAGAAAGCTAAAATTCTGCATTTAAAATTAGGAAGAAATGGGCTTATAAAATATTGACCACGAAGCAAATTCTATTTCGTTGGGTAGGAGGGAGCAGCTGTGTGTGGTGCTTCTCACCTGTAATCCCAGCATTCTGGAGACAGAGGCAGGAGGATTGCCAAGAGTTAGAGTAGCTAGGGCTACATGTAAAAGCCCTGTGCTAACAAGAAAACCAGGTGGGAAAGCATTCATTATACTTGTTTTAATAATACTTTATTTCTAAGAGTATATTGTAAAACACAGTAGCTTGCGAACTTCCAACTCCGATGATTTTCCCTTCGTTTTACTGAAGACCCAAGGACTGACAGTGGAAAAGCAGATTACAGTAAGCGCTTTAGAGAGTGGAAGCACTTTACTCTAATTGTATAATTAAAGATGAAGATGCACTGCTTTAAAGACTTCAGTCAGATTTAATTGCTCCTACAGTATTCTGATTTCTTCAGACATTTCTTGATGCCTATTTGTGCCTGTTTTCCACTGTATAGGTGTAAAGATTTGAAATTTCTGGAAACCATGCTTGATTTTAGGAGCCATGCATCTGGCTTATGTTCAGTGTTGCATGAATCAAGGCTAATTTCTTATGTTCCTGAACCTCACAGTGAGCGTCAAGTGGTTTTTTTCTACAGTACTTACATATACTAACTAGGCTTCATGAACATAGGTTATTTACATACTCTAATATTTACATGTTCTATTTGTGGCCCATTTTGTGAATGTAGAATACATGTTTTACATGTAGAGAAATGTATGTATTTTTATGTATGTGAAAATTGTATTTATGTGACTGGTTAAGTGGCCATGCTTTTTGAAAGTACAAATGAGGCATGGGTTGTAGTTCAGTGGTAGAGTGCTTGCCTACAGTACAGCGTAAAATAGGTTCATTTAAAAAAGTGCAAATGGGATCTGGAAAGCCCTTGTTGTTGTTGTTGCTGTGAGACAGGGTATCTCTGTGTAGCACTGGCTGTCCTGGAATTTTCTCTGTGGACCAGGCTGGCCTTGAACTCAGAAACCCACCTACCTCTGTCTCCTGAGTGCTAGAATTAAAGACATGCACCACCACCACCAGGCTCAGAAAGCCTTTATGTAACAATAATTGAAGGTAGATTGTATTCCTACTATTAGTACTTTATCAGTGGAGTCCCTAGGACTGATTTTCTTTTTTGTGTTGGGGATTTAATTCAGGGTCTCCTGCATACAGGCTTGTCTTCTGTCAGTGAACTGAACTCCTAGCACCCCCAACACCTCTCCCCATTGTGGGCCAGGGAGACACAGAGATGGTTCAGCAGCAGGTAAAGGGCTTTTGCTGCCAAGCCTAATCACCTGAGTGTGATCCCTGGAACCCACATGGGAGAAGGAGAGAATTGGTTCCTCTTAAAGGTTGACCTCTGACCTTCACACTTGTGCTGTGGTATGTGCCTCCCCCCAGTACATAAACATAAAGAAAAAAAAAACCTCTTAAAGTAGTATTCTGCATCTTAGAATATGTAGGCTTAATGTGTTTGTGGCTAGCATTATGCTGGCTTTAAGAAAAGAATGAAAAGTTAAACTGCCCACAGTATTGATGTTGTAATTTCTTAGTGTGGATGTAAGAGTTTCCATGTGATGTTAATAATTTATGAGAATTGGTCCTGTGGACATGACTATAACTTACAAATGGAAACTGAGTATTACAGGTCTTCAGACTTTTCTCCAAGGTTAACACAGTGTGACTTCTTCCGGTTCCTGTCTTCTGTGTTACCACTTTCCTGCTCCCACAGCACTTATCCTTACAGATGTCCGACTTCTTTTTCATTCCTTCATTTGGTGTGTGACAGACAGGTAGCAGGATAGGAACGGTGAATAATTAGAGATCCATATGCCATTATTTACTCTAAGCATTTTTCTTATTGAATATTTTCTAATAGCTCATAATCTTTCATGGTTTCAATGCTTAATTTATAGATGTTGGAGTTTTTGTTTGTTTGCTTAGTTTTGAGACAGTGTCTCAAGTCCAGACTGGCCTTGAACTCACTATGCAGCTGAAGCTGGCTATGAATTCCCAATCCTCATGCTGAGGTCTCCTTCACTGGAATTGCAGGCATGAGTGGTCACACCCAGCTAGATGTTTGTTCTTAATGCTTGTTTAGCCATGCTGTTAACAGACTAGTTTGAGAATTCTTAAGATTTGTCTAGTAGAAGATAACAGTGCTTTTTTAATCTGATCCAGATCCTTGTATTCTGTGTAGGAGTCTTCCTGTACAGTGCCTGGTGTTCGTTAACTTGTACTAAGAAGAAGTGAGTTAAGGTTTATACTAAGACATCTAGATTGAGAAAACCCTAACAGGACACAGTTAGGTGGAGGGACCGTAACAAAAACTGACAAGGTAACCCATGTAACCCTGGCTGGCCTGGATTTGTTGTGGAGCAGAGGATGGCCTGGAACTTCTGGTCTTCCTGCCTCTACCTCCCAAGTTCAAGGCTTACAGGTACACATCAGCATGCTTGGCTTGTTCTCATTTTATACAGGACAACACAGGCATCAGGAGGTTAAGTAACGTGGAAATGGGGGTTTTATACACAGCTAGCTCCCTCATGACAGTGGCTTGAAATATCAGCAGATGCTAATATTTTAATGGTTTTACCCCCCCCCCCTCAGATTTCCGAAAACAATGGCGGCACCTCGAGGGAGGTCAAAGAAGAGAGGTGCGTTGGAGCTTTCTCCGGACAGCCTGCCTCTGAGGAGCTCCGGGAGGCAGGTACTCTCTCTACCTGTGCCGGGACGCAGTTTAGATGGGGAGTGGAGTGTTTAGAGCTGCACTGACACAGCCTTCGCTGTGCTGTCTGTGGAGGAGCTCATTGTGCAGTGTGTGCAGCAGGAACAGGAGGCTAAAGAGACTGGGGATCACCAGGGGGTGATGGGAGAATCACAGCTGGGGGTGGCTGCTTCCAGAATGGGCCACTGAGGCCAGGTCATGTCTGGCTTGGATGCCATTCAGGGGAATTTGGACTTGAACTTGTAGTTGCTTGAGTGATGTTGGTAGGTTTGTTTGTAGTGAAGTATTTAATAATAGTCAAGTGCTCTAATTCTTTACATTTTTTTCCCTCTGCCTTTTAAATCTTCCATATCGAAAGATTTAACTGTTTTAAGAGAGGGAAAAGAATTCTTAGTTGTAAATGACTTTTTAGAAAGATTTATTTTTATCTTATGTGTATGAACGTTTTGCCTGCATGCATGTGTATATACCATATGTCTGCCTGGTGTCTGCAGAGGTCAAAGGAGGGTATTCTATCTTCTGGTAAATGCAGATACTAACAGTTGAGAGCCACTGTATGGGTGCTGGGGACCAAACCTGGGTTCTCTATAGGAGCAGCAAGTGCTCTTAACTGCTAAGCCATCTCTTCAGTCCCCAAGGATGACTGGTTTATATTGACTGTCAGTTTTTCCCCTAAGAAAGGCTCATGTGGATGTTAGTTCTGGACCTACCTATCATTAAGGTGCTGTTTCTAGATCCTCTAGTAAGACAGTGAGTTATTTATACAACTGTTGTACCAGCCAACCCTATGCTACTGCCAGGATGCTGTTGACCTTCACATTTGGGACTTCTGGAGCTGCGGATGTAGCTCTGTGTTAGTGTTTGCCTGGCATGCACGTTTTGATCCTTACTGCTACAAACATCACGACATTTAGAATTTCTGACTCACGTGACCTCAGCAGCAAACTTCTTGTCACCATCACCCTTTCTCTGCCAGTGAAATCTTGACCTCAGCTGGCTCTTCCACAGGCCAAGAAGAAAGCAGCAGAGACCACAGAGGAGGATGAAGATGGTTCGTCGGAAAAGAAGTACAGGAAATGTGAAAAGGCAGGCTGTACTGCAATGTATCCTGTGTGCTTTGCAAGTGCTTCTGAAAGGTCTGTTTGAAGGGCTACCTTGGCCTTGTGCGTCTGTCTGCCCATGGGCGTGTGCTTTGTGGGAATGGCATCCTTGTGCTTCTCTTCCTAAAGACAAATGCAGGAACTGTCCCCTGCTAATTCTGACTGCTTAGACAGTCACCACACACCACAGCTTCCTCGACACTCTGTGGTTGTATTTGGCCTGTGGGAGAGATCACATCCAGATCAGCTGGGCCATACAGTGTCCTCAGATGCACCCAGCCATCGTTGCAGCAGTCCTGGGGCTTGAGGGTCGGGGTGTAGGACATCAGACTCAAGCATCCGGCAGCAACCCACGTATGTTTGCTTTTTGTTTGTTTACTTCATGTAGCATGCCCGCCTCTTCCATATCCCTGTACAGGTCTCAGAAACTGCAGAGTTGGGGGGAGGTAGCTCAGTTGTAGTACATGTACATGCCTAGTATGTACCAGGAACTGGGTTCCATCCCAGTACTCTGAGAAGTGGACATGCCAGCCTGTAATCCTAACACTTGGGAAAGAGGCAGGGGCACCAATAGTTAATTCAAGGTTTTCCTCAACTACACAGCAAACTGTATGCCTGCCCAGGGTGCGTGATACTCGCCTCAAAACAAAAACGCAACCCTAAAACCTACAGCGCTGGCTGTTGTCGTACTAGTTTTGAGTGTTGTGGCACAGTTAGGGCTTCTCTTTAATTCTACAGAAAAATCTTGAGTCATGGTTTGTGGGGACCTGCCCCACCGGGAACTTAGGTCACCTGTGAAGAGGTGGCCTGGAACCGAGGAAAGGCAAGTGCACGCCGCTCGCCCATTCCCCAGCCTCCCTCTTACCTGGAGACAATCAGACGCAGCGGGGAGTCAAGTCAAGCAAGAACTCGTTTATTAATGGGCAATAAGCCTCTTTTATACCAGAAAACATCAGAACCCAGGAGGGGATGAAGGAACCAACCAATCATTTTAAAGATCACCCTATTTACAAGTTGTTTATGCCCTGACATCATCTCCTGTTTTTAGCATAAATAACTTGAGCTAACTTCCTTTCTCACTATTTGTCTTTAATCTCCATACAGACAACCCAAGCTAACTTCCTTTTAGCCATCCTTTGTATCTATTCTCTGTACAAACAGCTTAAACTAACTTCCTCTGGTACCATTTGTATCCACTCTCTGCGTAAACAGCTTAAAGCTTAAGCTCTATTTATCTAAATTTCTTTTGGCACCCTCTTTGCAGCCCATGTATGCCCCACAGTGGTTTACGATTCAATCAGATTTGAACAAACGAAACCCGTTTGGGTCTGCACATAGAGTTGGCCATGTCGATGGTGGCGGGATTTCTCCTTCTGTGCTGCGTCATCAGCTGCCTGACCAGTTTTGTGGCGGGACTGCTGGTCTCTGTCCCGGTGCAGCTGACCAGATGCTATCACAGTCTTCTCACACACATGCAGCTTGGAATAAGGACGGTGTGTTGTTGCCTCATAAGACACCATCCGTACTCCCGAGTCTTGGTTGGACTCCAGTGCCCAAGGCAGCCACAGAGGTTACATCTGGCTGCCTGAGTCCTCCCTGTACTGTCACTGTGCCTGAGGTAGTAAGCACGCCTGTCATCTGAAATCCAAATGCTTAAACTCTAAAACTTTGGAGTGTCAGTAACCTTATGTTTATATGTGTTGCCTCTCATCCCCCTTATGTCTCGCTGTGTATGGTGCAAACATTCTAATACCCGTAGGACAGCTGAAATCTAAAACAGTTTTGATCCCAAGCCTTTCAGATCAGGGACTCTCAACTGTATGACCTTTCAACCCATTCTACTTCCCTTGTTGGCCCCTGGCTATTAGAAGTGGAGATACTGCAGAATGGGCTGGTTAAATGAAACTGAGTGAGAAGGAAAGGCTTCATTACCAAAGCTTCATGATTCTACTCTTTTCAGATGTGCCAAAAACGGCTACACCTCCCGGTGGTACCACCTCTCCTGTGGGGAACATTTCTGTAATGAGTGCTTTGACCACTACTATAGAAGGTTTGTTGACTGACATCTCTGTGGGGGGTGGGGGTTTGGGGGAGGGGGATGCGACAGGGCCTGGGGAGGACAGTCAGTCACAAAGCTAAAACGTGCTGGGCTCACTGAGTGACTGGGCCATCCAGTGCCTGAGATGACTAACAGGAAGTTCAGTGCTGAAAGCACCACGCACAGTGGCTGAACCTGGGTGTCCAGAAACAGGAATGTATGGGAAAATACACACATACAGAGTAGTGAAGTCATATCATTTATAGGAAATGAAGGCAACTAAGATGCTCATATTGATCGAATTAAGGCAAATTCTGAAAGATAATTATCAAATGTTTTATGCATTTTCTCATTCGTGGATCCTAGATTTTATGTAGATAACAAAATCACATAGGTATGTTTGAGATAAAGGCAGAAGCAAAACTGTCTAGAGTAGGGGCTGATGAAGGGAAGGGGTAAGAAAAGTGGAATGTGATCAACATACAGTGTGTACATGTATGAAACTGAAGAGTAAGAAATGGGATAAAGGTTGGTGTGTATGCAGGCTTATGTGTCTGCCGTGACACGTGTTAGGTGTATGTAAGTTCTGGAGAGCTTGGCATTCTGCTGTTCTGTCACCGTGCTTAGAGGAGAGGGTGCAGACATTTGGGAGGAGCCGGCAGAGCACTGGGCAGCCACCCTCTCTTTTATTTTTTCCGTAGCCGAGGCAGGCTTGAGCTTGTGCCTCCACCCCAAGTAGCTGGGGTCGCAGGCTTGAGCCACTCGGCCTTGCTTTGGCTTTTGCTGGTGGTTTTCTGTATTCACTCTTTTTCCTTCTGATGTTAATTGAGTGTTTTATTATGTTATTTCATCGCCTCATAAATTTTAACGGTTGCTATAGGATTTACCCTGAACGTTAGAAAGTTTTCTACCATGCAGGACTCTGCCCTTATTTTGTTATAGCTCTGCACTGTCCAGAGCATGCTCCTCCTGCTAGCCTGTTGTAGGTGTGCCATAGTAACATCCCTGTGTGTGCCTAAGAATAGTGAAGTCTTTTATGTAAATCTGATCAAAGTCCAGTGTGAAAACTACTACGTAACCTGTACAGTGACTTTTTTTTTTTTTTTTTGAATGGTTTTCAGCCACAAAGATGGATACGACAAATACAGTGCATGGAAAAGAGTGTGGACCAGCAATGGGAAGACAGAGCCAAGCCCCAAGGCGTTCATGGCAGACCAGCAGCTGCCCTACTGGGTAAAAAGGAACACTGTTGCCCCAGTGCACCATGGAGCTAAAAGCATGAGCATGGGAACAGTCGTGCTTTGTGGGAAGTCTTCTCTTGGGTTATTTCTAGGCTTGTTAAAGCAAATACTTTTAAATTTTGCAGAAATCTTTGCTAACTCAGTACAGTCTAAGGAAGAATGTAATGTCACACACTGCCATCTGGCCTCGTGTTTATCCACCCATCTTTTGATGGACACTTGGATTGTCTCATAATATGAACAGGGTTACAAATAATTCAATATCTTTCTACAGTTCTTCAAGCATGTGTGCCTAGGGATGGGCCATATGGTCATTCTGTGGTTGGTTAGTTTTTGGTGGTCCTGGCACTTGAACCCAGGGTCTTGAACTTGCTAGGCCATGTGCTACACTACTAATGTACACTCTGAGCCCTCCTCCTACATTTTTTTTATTTGGAGACAGGGCTTGCTAAGGTGCCTAAGAGGCCTTGCTCCTGTCATGCTCCTGAAAAGCTGGGCTTTAACTCTCTAAACTCTTCCATTTCCTCACTTTGTACTGTAGTCTGCAGTGCATGGGGGCAGATTTCTCCAGACCATCGCCAGTTCTTTTGCTTTTGACTTTTTGTTGTTGTTTGAGACAGGAGTCTTACTATGTAGCCTTGGCTGGCCTGGAACTCACTGTGTAGAACAAGGCCTTCCTCAAATTCAGAGATCACCTGCTTCTGCGTCCCTAGAGCTGGGATTAAAGGCGTGTGCCCCACATCCCACTATTTTTTCCTTTTTTTAGATGGGTCTCATGTAGAGCAGACTGGTCTCAAACTTGCTAAGTGGTTAAGGGTGACTTTGAACTCCTGATCCTCATCCTATCAACTCTTGTTTGTGTTTTACAATGCTAGCTGTCTGGGCGGGGGAGAGGTGACTCATTGTGGCTTTGTTTTCTAGTTCCTCAAATCTAGTGCTGCTGACCATTTGCAAATATGCACCTCTGCTCATTTTCAAGTTAGGCTTTTTCTTCTTGTAGGAATTACTTACATATTCTGGATATAAAACCCTCATCAGCTCTGTGATTGGCAGATATTTTTTCTTCAGGTGGTTTTTCCTTTGCATGGGTCATTTAGTTCCGATAAATTTCAGTTCATCTATATTTTCTTTGTGTCTTTGGTTCCTGCTGGGAACTCCTTGCCAAATCTGAGGTCATATAAAGACCCATCTCTGTGCTTTCATAGAATTTTTAGACTTTTAGTGTTTTAGATTTCACATCTAGCTCATTAATCCATTTTAATTTCTGGGTTGTAAACGGAGAGTTCTCTCCCACCTGCCAGTTCCTGAATAAACCGTTTACACTGGCTATGTGGGAAGGCAGCCATGACTTCAGTCATCCACATTCAGATGTGCAGTTTTCTATTTTGGAAAAATGTAAGGAGCTTACAGAGATGCCCCTAAAAGCTGTGTGCTCCTAGGCGCACACCGCGGCTGTTTACAGACTGAGAGGTTCACGTGGGTACAGTAGGAAGAGCTGCACTGCCCGACTTGATTGGAATTTTATCATTTTCTCATCCTTTCAGTGACCGAGAACCTGACCCAGGACATCACAATTTACATCTCATGTCCATACTTTTTGAGGAATAGTATTTAAATTTAACTCAATATTTCCTTGGGCTTGAGCTGGAAAATCTTCCTGATAAGTTTTCACAACTTTTTTTATTATCCTGTTGCCTGAGCTCGCATAGAATCAGAAATGAGCCTGATCATGTCAGAATGGGTATGATGAAGCAAGGGAAAGAAAAGAGATGCTAGACGGGTTTGGGGATGTAATTGAATGCACAAACCCCCAGCTTCAATCCCTAGGGTCAGAACATGGATCAGATCATGCAGAGACAGCAGTAGAGTGAGTGGAGAGCAGATGTCGTAGTTCAAGGGTAGACAGTGTATTGATCTTGCCTTAATTTCCCATGTAGGTTCAGTGCACAAAACCCGAGTGTGGAAAGTGGAGGCAGCTTACCAAGGAAATCCAGCTCACTCCACACATGGCAAGAACTTACCGCTGTGGCATAAAACTAAATACCATTACCAAGGTATGATTTCTGTGGTGGCCTTTTGAATTAGTTTATGCATCAACCTATTTGTAACTGTAGCCTGTCTTTTTCATTGTGTGTGTTAATCCTTGTATGTAAACAGAAGTTCAATAACAAGTTAATTTGATCTTTCTTTTACTTTAGGCAGTTTGGTAATGGGCTGTTGGGGTTGGTTTAGTTATCTAAGAACACGGTTTCATGTCCAGTCCATCTTTAGTTTATCTTGCATCCTCAAGTGACAAGGTGGTTGCTGTATCACCAGCCACTGTGTCTGAATTCAAAGCAGAAAGGAGGGAAAGTGCAGAGGGCAAGAGTGGTGTACTAGCCGAGTCTGCCCCTCCTTTACTGGGTAGCAGTTACCTGGTAGAGTTTTACTTGTGTCGTTGGCTAGAATAGAATTGTACAACTCCACAGACTGCATGAGGACAAGGAAAAGCTCATCACTCTGTGTTAGCCTGTATGATATAACACCAGACAAAGCAGAACTTGTCAGTAAGGAGGACGGGGGGAGTGGATATGATTGGCAGCTGGGAATTAGCCATCGATTATGCCTGCTCTGAAATTTGGCAGTTAGTATTTAAAAATGTGTTAAACGTACTAATCCACCTAAATGTCTAAATGAATATTGGGTATCAAATCCCAGAATCAAAATAGTATTTTGTGTTTTGTTTTGTTTTTTTTCTACCATTTTCAGTGCTTTCGGAGGTTTGTGGTGTGTTATACAGTCGCAGCCGGCAAAGGGCTCTGTGCTTTACACACTCCATTCTAAACAATAAGTGCACATTTTTGTGGGGTTTATGATCAAAGTTTTTTTTTATTATTTAACTTAGGGTTCAAAATGCAAATATTACTGGGTTGGGGATGTAGCTCAATGACACAGCATTCATTGGCTTAGCATTTCGAGTGGCCCTGGGTTTGATCTTCTGCAAAGGGAAAAACACCCCTCCCCATGTGTGTAAAATAAAAGCGGCCGTACTTACCGTATAAAAACAATGTTGAGGCCTATGGGTAGAGTTCAGTGATGAGCGCTTGCCTAGCATTCTTTTGCAAGGTGAAATGTCAAAATATAAATATTTACGAGTCAGATTTTAAGTTTTTGCGTAAGGGTATTGTATATAAATGTTACATGACTATAACTGTAGGATTTAAGAAGAGCAGATTGTATGTGTTTATAAATATATACACATCTAAATAAACTCCTTCTGAGCCATCTTTCCCCTATCTTCAGAATTAAACTCTTGGGCTGAAGAATATGGCTCAGTGGTTAGAGTGCTTGCCCAAAACATAGGGCCCTGGGTGTGGACTTTAGCTGGGGCTGGGAGCTCATAGTCTTAATGACTCATTCATCTCTCCAGCACAACTTTAAACACCCACTTGATATAGGCTCATTTTTTAGGCTACAATAGAGCATCCAAACTACTGTTTTAAGATTTTGGAAAAAAAAATATGGCTCAACCAGGCATGGTGGCCAATGCCTATAATCCCAGCACTTGGGAGGTAGAGGCAGGCGGATCAGGACTTCAAGGCCAGTCTTCCCTACATTACAAGTTGGAGGCCAGCCTGGGCTATGTGAATATGTTAGGCTGTGTCTTGGGGAAAAAAAAAGTCTTTGAGGCTCAGAATGATGGTCTGAAAACTGTGCCCACGTTGAGGTGGTCCTTTTGAGTTTTGAGGTGCTGGGAATTGAACCTATAGCTCTGCACATGCTGTACTGTGGAGCTTGACCCCAACCCCGAAGCATAGTGGTGCGGTTTTTAATATATGAGAACTTGTATTTCTGATAGACGATTTTATAAAGTCATTTTATTCATGGAACATGAGGTCTTGTTGAGTTTTAGAAAATGGCTACAGTGCACAGCCAGAATACCAGCCTAAGAGGCAGTATTTCCTTCATCCTAGAGACTTTATAGTTACTTCCTCCCTATCTCCAGAGTCAGCTATTCCAATTCCATCCCCACAGACTCAAACTTCATAAAACAGGAATCAGTCCATGTATGCCCTTTCAGTGTTTGCTGTCTTTCACTGTAAAAAATACTTTAAAACAAAACAAAGGGGACTGGAGAGAGAGTTCAATGGTTAAGAGCACTGTCTGCTGTTTCAGAGGACCCAGGTTTGATTCCCAAAACCCACATGACAACTCACACCTGTCTGTACTACAGTTTCAGGGAACCCAACACCCGTGGCAAAACATGAATGCACATAAATAATAAAAAACAATAACAAAAAAAAAGATCGTCCACACTGTCTGGATCAGCAGGGCTTTTTGTTTGGACTGTAGTGCTTGCAGCACTGGACACTGAACTTAGGGCCTCATAAGTGCTAGGCAAGCACTGACCCACCACACTGGGTAATTAGCCCTCTTCTTTCTTTGTCTCCTTGAGTTGCCCAGACTGACCTGGAGCTTACTCTGTATAGTCCAGGCACACCATCAGCTTGTTATCCCCCTGCCTCGGTTTTCTGCATAGCTGCGATCCAGGCACTAGACAGCAAGCCTCGCTTGTTCAGTATTTTATTTATACTTCTCAGTAGTGTTGCATTGCCTGCCTGCGTGTGTGCGTGTGTGCCAGTTTGTTTCCACACTGCCATGTGGAAGGAAGTTTGTGTTGGAAATGTTTGCTGTGTAAGTATCTTGTGTTGCATTTGTGTGGGTGAGTTGGGAGTAGGCTGTGTCCCATGGCAGAATTAGGTTCGATTCTGAAAGAACTGTCTCCTCTTGGTGGTCTGTGTTCTGACAGATGGTGGTGTCTCTTCTGTTGTTTCTGTGCTGTGCTTGCGAAAGTTTAATAGTTCTGTGTGGTGGTATTGTGTTCCCCAAAATATTGTGTATGCTAATAAACTTATCTGGGGTCAGAGAACAGGACAGCCACAATATTAAACATAGAGGTTAGGCAGTGGTAGCACACGCCTTTAATCCTAGCATTCCAGAGACAGAAATCCCTCTGGATCTCTGTGAGTTCAAGGCCACATGGGAAACGGCCAGGCGTGGTGACCCACGCCTTTAATCCCAGAAAGCACGCCTTCAATCCCAGGGAGTGGTAGTAGAAAGCAGAAAGGTATATAAGGCGTGAGGACCAGAAACTAGAGGCCTTTGGCCTGGAGAAGCCTTTGGCCTGGAGAAGCATGTGGCTGGTTAAGCTTTCAGGCTTCTAGCAGCAGTTCAGCTGAGACCCATTCTGGATGAGGGCTCGGGGCATCCAGTCTGAGGAAACAAGACCAGCTGAGGATCCGGTGAGGTGAGATAGCTGTGGCTTGTTCTGTCTCTCTGACCTTCCAGTGTTCACCCCAATAACTGGCTCAGGTTTGATTTTATTAATAAGAACTTTTAAGACTCATGCTACAGTTCTGGATAGTGAGTCCGTCTTCCTGAGTGTAGGGATTCTTTACATAATCTAGATAGGCATCTGTTTTGAATATTTTCCAAGTATATTTACTCTTTCCATTTTCTAAGTCTTACACAAGGCAGAGTAATGGCAGTTTGGAGATAACTTTGAGCTTGGGATGGTCCTGTTGCCTCACCCTTCTGAGTATTGGGATTATGGGAAGCACCTTAACACCTGCCAGGAATTTCAACTGCTTGTTCTTCTGAGCGGGGCTCACTGTGTAGCCCCGGTTGATTAATTTTAATTGACAAATTGAGTATATTCACATATATATTCTGGAGTGTGTATACATTCTGGAATCGTTAATTTGGGCTAATGTGCATTCCTGTACACACACACACACACACACACACACACACACACATATTTTATGGGCACACTTACAATTGACTTAGTGATTTTGAAGACCATGATTGATTCTTAGCTTCACCTTCCAGGTAGGAGGCCTCTGAATGGTAGAGGAGGAAAAAGTACGAGGGCCCAGGAAAGTGGGTGGGTGAGTCCCCCTCAAATTGAGTGGCTGCACTAGTGGGAACAGGGCCTAGGGAGACACCGAGGATGTGTTTCAGTCAGTGAGAACAGTGTGTGTGTGTGTGTGTGACACACCGTCTTGCTCTTCTTCCTTTGCTCTCTTCACTCAACACTGAGGTGTTTGATGCCTAAAGCTCTGGTGTGTTCTTGCTGAGTAGTGTCTGAATGGTGTGGATCCACTGCACAGCGTCTGCTTCCCCGGTCAAGGAGAGGTGAAGCTTCTTTCTAAATCTTGCCGGTTTCTGCTGTTTCCTGCAGTCTTGTTGCCCCAGCCTGCTCAAGTCTCTATTAATGCACTCATGTAAGAGTTTCTTTGGAATGTGTTCTGGAGACTAGAGCTGCTAGCTGATGTGCCCTCCCAGTCTTCAGCTAGGCAGCATTTTTATGTTGAAACAGAAGTTGCACAAATCAAAATGCCCAGCCCAATACATTTTCACAAGTACCTGCTTATCTGGTCCCCAGTACAGAAATGCAATACTCGGCAGGTACCCTGGTGACCCCGTCAGTGACAGTGTCCAACCTTGCTCCCCCAGAGTAAATTGCCTGCTTACTTTTCTAGCTTACAGTAGTATGGATTTGGCTTTGCTTGATTTGGAACCTCACACAAATGGAATCATGCAGTGCACTATCACAGAACTGCTGGGGGGACCCATCTGTGCTGGGGCACGTAGTTACCGTTTGGTCTTTCACGGCTGTGTAACGTGACATCACTTGAGTATACTTCAGCTTACCTCTTCTGTTGCTGATGAACTTTGGTTTGTATTAGTTTTCTTCTATCACAAACAAAATTGCTTTGAGTGTCAGAAATTTACATCGAATTTTATCTGCTTTTTCTGTCCTTTGAGACTGGGTTTTTGCTATGTAGCTCAGGCTAGCTTTGGAGTCTGTGAATCATCCAGGTTAGCTTTGAACCCATTGTGTACTGCAGGCTTGAACTGTCCATCCTTCTGTCTCATCCTCCAAAGTGCTGAGATTACAGCTGTGTGTCACCATGCCTGGTTTGAACATTCTTCCTTTTTTTTGAGCTCTCTTTGGTGGAGTGTTAGGGATTGAACCCAGGGCTTCTTGCATAGGAGGCAAGCAAACTCTTAGGAGCTGTACCCCAGCCTTTGGTCTTTCTTGTAGCACATTGCTTGGTGCACATGTTACAAGGGTCTCTAGGAAATACACCAAGGTGAAAATTGCTGGGTATGTCTATCTGATGCACAGCTTTAGTTCCAGGAGATAATGCCTTGCCTCTGTGTATTCCAGATGGGTGTATCTTGTCATAGCCCTCTCTACCACTGGTACAGCCCTTTGTTTTCATGGGGGAACATCTTGAAAGTACACATCTTCCCACACTCTCGTTAGAGTGACATGTCAAACATTTTTCTTTGCTAGTTAAATAGTTAAAAAGAAAGGAGCTATCATATTGAAAGATATTGAAAGGAAACGAACACCTAAGACTGTATGTTGTGGAAACAATTCAGACTTGGTTTTCTTTTGCAGACTGACATCCCTGATCATTGTTCTCTCCCTGAGGACCTAGTGAGTATTTCTGCATGTTCTGGATCAGAGTTAACTGGGCCTTTAATGATAAGTTTTCTGAGTAAATGACTAACATCTGTGTATGTCCATCAAAGCCTTTGGACTCCAGCATGTGAGTGCACTGTGGAAAAGCCCACAGTAGTAGATGGTGCTGGTGGAAGTAGTGCTATGGATTCGTCATTCCCTAAATTGATTATCCACCAAAGGGAACAAGGAAGACACTTCCACCTCCTGCAGGGAGACAACTTCTCAATCTTGTTTGTTAAGGATGGCTGTGACCTTTCCTCCATTGAGTCCTTCCAAGACAAAGAGCAGGATGGTCAGGGTTTGACTCTCTTGGCCTGGACTCAGCAGCAGAGAGGGCTCTGGGGCTTTCTGACCACAGGATCCACTTTGCCCTGCCCCTACTCAGATACAGAAGTGGGTCTAGCATGCCCAGCTGGCCATGCCCTGGCACAGTCCATCTGTTTCTGGCAAATTTTGAGTTGACAAAGTCCACTTGCCATGTAACCAGATCTGGTTTAAAATGATTTCAAATATTCTAAATTGCTAAACTCTCAAGTCCTGATTATCCATGATTCAGGTCTTGTAGTTTGAGTTTGTTCTCAGTATCTCAAGTTCTAGGACCACAGCAGGTTTTCACACAAAGGGAGAAGGGACCTAGGTTAGATCCACTTTGAATCTATTCTCTTCTACGAAGGAGTTCTGTTTTAGTTTTTACGTTTCATTCCCATAGCAAAGCAGTGGACCCGGTGGTTTCTGGACTTTAGGTAGGCAGGATGAGTTTATAGAGAGAGGGGAGAATAATGTAAGTGCGATTAGAAAACCTCCTCCATTGGCTCTACTATGAAGGCCATTTTATACTCAAAAGAGCCTTGACTTTAGGACAGAGGCCATATTTATGAGGTAAGAAGACAAACTGCTTTGCTTTCATGTTGCTGGGGAATGAATCCTGGCCTTGGGCATGCTAAGGAAGCATGCTACCGTTTAGCTATATATCCCCAGGCAGGGAGGCTGTTGGCACAGTCCTAGACAGACGGCCAGGACTAGCAGCTAGCAAGAGCTTCCTGGTTGCTGTTTGTTTCACTTACAGAATGTGGGACTGGTTTGGAGCATCACCCTTCAGGTGGACTTCCAGCAAAGAGAACTAGAGGGTTATAGCAAGATGGCGGGGTCTGCTCAGTTTTTTTCTGAGCTACATGATCCAGAAAATAGAATAGGACCAGCCTAGATTCATGATTTTTTAGATGCCAAACTCTGGATGTCAGTAGCTGAATTCTTGGCTTGGAGCTGAACAAATGTTCTAGTTTCATTTCTGCTGCTGTGATTAAAAAGTAGTGTAGGAGATAATAGGGTTTATTTGGCATACAGTCCCAGGTTTAGAGTCCATTATTGAGGGGAAATCAAGGCAGGAACTCAAGCACCTAGTTACATCATAACCGTAGTGAAGAGCACAGAGAATAAACACATCCTTGCTTCCTTGCTTCT
Organism: Peromyscus melanophrys; assembly: GCA_902168415.1. Classification (NCBI taxonomy): domain Eukaryota; kingdom Metazoa; phylum Chordata; class Mammalia; order Rodentia; family Cricetidae; genus Peromyscus; species Peromyscus melanophrys. Next base: position 17,547 of record CABHPR010146820.1, read on the forward strand.
TTTTTTCCCCAGATAATTTTCTTCATACTTAACACAGTTCAGAGTTCAGCCTAGGAAATAGTGCCACTCACGGTGGGCTGGGTCAGTTAGCAGTCAAGACAGTCAGTCCCCCACAGGCTGACCTGATCTCGACAATAACTTATTTGAAACACCTTCCTTAGGTCTTTTGAGGTAGCAGAAGGTTGACATTTAAAATAAAACCATTACAGCAAAAGTGGGGGCTAGTGGAGGTGGACTGGGAATATTGGGGAAGCAGTATGCTTACCCAGTGTTATTGGGGGTTTTTTGGTTCTAGGGAGGCTTTCTGTATTTGGGGAAGAATTTTACCTAAGAAAGACTGTCTCTGGGTATCCTTAGCTGTTTTTGTTTGATTTTTGTATGAAACTCTGAGAATTGTTGAGTCTGGATGTGGGTGGAACAGGAGGGCTGTGGCTAAAGATGAGTATCTACCCTCAGCATGTACATTTCCCCTTTCCTCCTCACTGATAAATCACAGAGAGTGCTGGAAGTTTCCAACCACTGGTGGTACTCCATGCTTATCCAGCCTCCTTTGCTGAAGGACAGTGTGGCTGCCCCACTGCTCTCTGCCTACTACCCCGACTGTGTTGGCATGAGCCCCTCCTGCACCAGCACACATCGTGCCTCAGCCACCACCGGCAGCGCCAGCCCGGGGAAGATGGAGCCCTCCAAGGCGGCCCCCTCTCCACTTGGTGAGAGATGTTTTGGTATCCCCTTCCTTCCATCCCTTGCCCGCTCCTTGGAAATTTAAGGGTAAGCAAACTACAGAAGACTCAGTGTATGTGACATGATAGAAAGCACTCACCGTTGCATGCATTTGGTTATGCAGTTGGCTTTCATATATACCTGCTCTGTATCACAGATTCAGACAACCTGGATGGAAAGCCACTTGGGGAAAAGTTCTCAGTTCTGTCTGTATTCATTATATACAGATTCTGTATTGCAGATTTTATTGTGCGTGTGTGTGTGTGTGTGTGTTCGTGACTGTGGAGGTCAGAAGAGAGGGTTTCTGATCAGTAACAGCTATTTCCATAGCATTTACATCATATTAGGTGTTAAAAGTCATCTAGAGATGGACCTATGCAAATATTACACCATCTAAATAAGGGACTTGAGCATGTGTGGCTTTGATAGACTTGTGTGGGTAGGGGGTCCTAGAACTAATTCCCTGTGGATGGTGAAGGAGGATAGCATTGTGGATCTATTGTAGCATTGTATACAATGTATACTTACTTTGAAAAACCTATAACTCCTAACAGTTATTATGTATCGGATTTGATGAATGTTTATTTTAGGGTTGGATAGCTGTGCCATTTACTGATTTCACAGACTCTGACTTGCAGAAGGAAGTTCTGGGCTGTGTGAGCACTGCTTTTTAGTATTTTTTTTCCCCCTCCTTCCTCATCTTTTTGTCTCTAATGACACCAGTAGAGATAACACTCCAAAAAATACAGAATTTCATGTCAGGACAGAATGTTGTTGGCTCCAAAGGAATTCTAACAACCCCAACATGAACAAACCACATTTTTGATTGTGAAACTAGATTTTTCTCCATTCAGGGCCCAATACTAGATGGTTCTTAACAGTGGAGATGTGGGGAGATCTAGGCTGGTGCTGCTGTGGCAGCTCCCAGTGTTTTGAGGAGGGCGCACTGCACTTTAGCACTCAAGTACTAAAAGAGTGCACATTTGTGAAGACAGTTTGGCAGTGTGTAGCAGAGACCTTACGATGAGACTTTGAACTAGCAGACCTTTCTAAGATGCTATCCTAAAGTCAATCAGTTCAAAACTGCATGTGCAAAGAAATTTGCTTTGGTGTTGTTTATAATTGTGAATGTGATCGGTGTGATCTAAATGCCCAGGAGAGGGGAATGGTTGAATAAGACACAGAGCCACCAAAGTTACATTTAATGACATGGGAAAACATTTAGAAGTGGGTTTGAAAACAACACCTTTATAGCATTTGCCCAGCTTTATAAAACTAGCATCTAGTATGTTAATAATAGGACACTCTTGCTGTGGGATGTTCTGTATGGCAAATGTGTTGCTAATAAAACACTGATTGGCCAGTGGCTAGGCAGGAAGTATAGGCGGGACTAACAGAGAGAATTAAAAGAGCAGGAAGGTGAAAGGAGTTGCTGCCAGCCGCCACCAGGACAAGCAGCATGTAAAGATGCCGGTAAGCCATGAGCCATGTGGCAAGGTATAGATTTATAGAAATGGATTAATTTAAGATATAAGAACAGTTAGCAAGAAGCCTGCCACGGCCATACAGTTTGTAAGCAATATAAGTCTCTGTATTTACTTGGTTGGGTCTGAGCGGCTGTGGGACTGGCAGGTGAAAGAGATTTATCCTGACCATGGGCCAGGCAGGAAAACTCAAGCTACACACTCTGGATCCTGGAACATAGCCTAGCATGGGACATTATCAGTGCTTAGGGATTCCACTTTATAATCTGAAAGTGCCAAAGGGTGGATTTTTTTGTTCTTTTTAAATCTAAAAATTACATTTGTGTGTGTGCCACAGCACATATGGAAGGTCAGAGGACAACTTCAGGAAAGTGGTTCTCTCCTTCATGGAGACTGAACCAAGGTCATCAGGCTTGGTTGCAAGAATCTTTACTCATTGAGCCATATCACCAGCCCGTGTGTGTGTGTGTGTGTGTGTGTGTGTGTGTGTACACATGTGCACATGCTTCCTGCAGATTGGAAAGTGACATCTTACAGAAGCTGCTTGGTTGTCACCTGTCAGTTCTAGGCATGAACCGCTACTTCCAGCCCTTCTACCAGCCCAATGAGTGTGGCAAAGCCCTGTGTGTGAGGCCCGATGTGATGGAGCTGGATGAGCTTTATGAGTTTCCAGAGTATTCTCGAGACCCCACCATGTACCTAGCTTTGAGAAACCTCATCCTCGCTCTGTGGTACACAAACTGCAAAGTAAGTGAGGGCATACCATGCAGCAGCATGGGAGGAGAGGGCAGCAGTGAAGGCAAGGAGTGCTTCAAGGGTGCGGGAAGGCTGTTCTATACACATAGTAGTATATTTGCTATATCCCTGGCCTCTGCTCTGGAGACTTGAGTACCACTTCCATGTTGACAATTGAATATATCATGACAACTTCTTATCTGAAATACTTGGGACCAGAAGTGACCTCAGCTTTTAGAATTAAGAAAAAAAAAATTTCGGAGTACTTGAATAGGCTTCCCCAGCTGTGCATCCCAGTCCGGAAAGCCTTCAAATGCTCTGAGAGCTGAAACTTTTAAGTATTCTGTTGGCACTCAGAATTTGGAAGATTTCAGATTGCATGTTCTCTAATTAGAGATGCTTCATTTGTATGAGTCTAGGCATTTTCAAGTAGAGACAGGGTCAGCCCCTGTTGAGAACAGCTTTGGACCGTATGGAGTCAGAATGAGACAGTGCATGAGAAGGTGCAAGGCTTGATTCAAAGAGCCATATGGGTGTTGCCAGGAAGGCAGAAAGCAATCACAAAGGCGATTATAAACCCTTGAGCAAAGGTTTTTGTTCAGCTCTGTCCCTAGCCAAGCAAGCTCAGTGCTTTTAACTCTGTAGGCCTGCATAAATATTTAGGGCATCTGCTTGCAAAGACGGAAGGTAAACTGGAAGTGGGAGAGCAGGAATGGAGGTTTAAAGAAAGCCAACTAGCCAGCCATGGTGACACACACCTTTAAATCCCAGCCCTCGGGAGGCAGGGGCCAGCAGATCTCTGGGAGTTCAAGGCCAGCCTGGTCTACATAATGAGTTCCAGGTCAGTTAGAGCTACAAAGTGGGAACCTCTCTCAACAACAAAATGTAAAAATAAACTTTTAGCTGTAGTTTTTGTTTTTTAGATTTTTGTTTGTTTTTAAATTGGGTAACTTACTTTCTTGCTGTTGGTTTTGGTTTCGTTGTAAATACAGGAAGCTCTTACTCCTCAGAAGTGCATTCCCCACATCATCGTCCGGGGCCTTGTGCGCATTCGATGTGTCCAGGAAGTAGAGAGGATTCTTTACTTTATGACGAGAAAAGGCCTCATCAACACAGGAGTTCTCACCGTGGAACCTGGCCAGCATCTTCTTCCTAAACACTACCACAATGTAAGCAACTGGCTGTGCAGCAGCTCTGCCTTTGGTCGTGGTAAGGGACTGGTGTGGTGCTATGGTAGTACTAGAAGCCATGGAAACCACTGGCAGAAGGAAGACGGTGAAGACTTTCTCCCAGGAGACTAGAAGCAGTTTCTCCAGGCTGTAAGAAAAAAGAGGTTACTTAAGATAGGTACTGTCATGTACCATAGGAAAACAAATCCTAGTGACACCAAAAATATAGACTAACACTGTGGCAGTTAGAACCTTCCAGAGCAACTGTAACAACACCTTGTCACCACTGTTCTAACGAGAGTTTTGTTTTCTTTTTGAAGAAATCGGTTCTGGTTGTTGGGGCTGGTCCAGCAGGCTTAGCAGCTGCGAGGCAACTACATAACTTTGGGATGAAGGTGAGACTCTGGGGAATTGGAGGTGGGGACAGATGGTTCACTGCTCCTTTGCTCCAAATTTTGTAAGACTTTGAGACTAGTTCCTAAATTTAGTGAAGAATAACATACACTGCTTTCTTTTGAGACAAGGTCTCACTGTAGCCCACGCTAGCCTAGAACTGAGGTCACATGCTTGCCTCTCATGTGCTGACATTAAACACCACATCTTTTTACAGTAGGTCCTAGAGAAGCTTTGGCATTGGCATTGAGTCAGTCAGAGCAGGTAGAGCTTGGGGAGTACTGGTATTTGGGGAGTACTAACCTGGAATCCACAGAAGTTCTTGGCAGCTAATTATTAACCAGTGGAGGTGATGGAATAGTTTGGAGCAACAAATGAAAGCATGGAAATTCACTGTTGGGGAAGTTTTGAAATACCCAGTTAGCTTTTTTCCTTTTCTCCGCCCTCCCCAATATTGAGGATGGAACCCAGGGCTTCTGTTATGCCAGGCAAGCACTCTGCTCCAGCCATCAGATTTCTTGATGCAAACCAGTCATCCTTGGACTCTTACTTGGGAAAACAAAAGCCATGGCTTTTGAAAGCAGGATGGAATGAACGATAGCTGAGCTAGAATTATGACTGCTTAGCACCTAGGGAGGGCAGAACAGTGTGCCAGTTGCTGGAAAATGCCTTGATCCAGCTCACAGCTCACCAAGATAGAGACTGCTAGAGGGTGGGCACAGAGGTACACACACACCTTGAATCCCAGCACTGAGCAGACAGGCCGCAGATCTGAGTGGGTGGCCATCCTGGTTCTAGGCCAGTCAGGAATACATAGTGAGACTCTGTCTCAGAATTTGGTATCTAATCCTTATCAAATCAGGAACCTTCACCTAGCTTTTTCTGATTTACTAAGTTGGACGCATTCTTCTGTTTAAAACTTTGCAAGGACTTTGCTTTTCATTGAAGGCAAAGTTAAATAGACAACAGGACCTTCATTTTGGTGACATGTTCAAAGTCACGGTGCTCAACAGCTGGGCCTAGAAGATTTTTTTCTCCTGGGTAGATAGAGGACTCAAGTTGTGGGTCACATCATACTACTAGCAAAACAAGAAAGTCAGTTGGGTAGGAGGAAGTGTTTGTGGTAGGAAATCCCTCCTGTGAGCTATAGAAAGTGTTTGTGCTATTTCAGTATCAGACATTAGGCTCAGTGTCTCTGGTTTGCTTTTTACTTGGGAAACCTCAAGATTATATTACAGGTAAGGCTATTAATATCCGGAGTCTGGGGAGGCTGCCTTTAATGTTAAGCCCTTGTATACTAAAAAGAGATAGAACATGTGGCTCATTATTAAATTAAAATCAGAGAAAGAGAGTGGGGAGGTGGAGCCCCAGGCTGTAGCCCTCCTAGATATGTTGGTGGGGGTGGGGGCGGGGAAGAATGCCTAGAGGATTCATTACTCTCTCAAGTGATTGAGATAGCTTAGGAGACCGTCCATCTCCCTCAAGGTTAGACGGTAGAGGGCTCTGGGTAACCTGAGCAGCAGTTAACTGGGAGAGCACAATTCAGAGTAGTGTTTCTGAGGGCCCAGAGGTGAGTGGCTGGTACTGTAGAAAGGAGCACTCAAGTTGCACCTACTGTAACCCCCCAATACAAGGCACTTGGAATCCTGGGGTCACATACAGACCTTGCCTGCTCCCAGAGAGCAGTTCTGCATCTCACTGGCATTAGAAACTTGGGAGATGGGTGTGGGACTCACTGGGTTTGGCCAATTCCATTAAGGTCATACTTACATAGTTGAGAAGGGCCTAGCAACACTGAGGAATAGGTATTTCATGGAAAATTCAGCTCTTGAACATAGCTCTTGTTTGCTTTGTTTGAAACAGGGAATTCCCATGTAATCTAAAATGGCCTCACATTTGAGCTTCCTGCCTCAACCTCCTAAATGCTGAGTTTACAGGCACATGCCACCACCATTCATGACTTAGACTAGATTTTAATGTGATTTCTAGGGACTTGGGAGATGGCTCTGTGGATAAATTGTTCATTGTTCAAGCATGAAGACTTGAGTTCAGATTCCCTGCGTCACATAAATGTTAGACGTGGCAGCATGTGTCTGTAATCCCAGCACACTGGGAGAATGGAAACAGGTGGATCTAGGAGATGGCTGGCCAGCCAGTTGAGGTAGAAAGGGGAGCTCCAGGTTCAGTGAGATAGCCTGTCTCAAAAAACAAAGTCAAGCACACCTGTATACACATATGTACACACAACAATCTACCCACTGCCACGCAAATTAAAATTGGGAAAAAAGAAAGAAAATAAACTGATGCAGGGGCTGGAGAGTTGGGTCAGTGGTTAGGGCACTGGCTGCTCTTAACAGAGGACCTGAGTTTGATTGCCATGGTGGCTCAACTGACTGTAACTCCAGTTACAAGGGGATCTGATGCCCTCTTCTGACCTCTGAAGGCACTGCATTGCATATGATACAGATGTATATATTTCGACAAAACACATAAAATTAAAAAAACAAAAACCAAAAACTTGTGGAATGCTGTTTAAAGTTTTCAGTGATGAATTTACTCATTCATCAGATCTTTCTCTTTTTTATTATCTATTTGAGATAGGGTCTCACTCTGTAGCCAGTGCTGGCCTAGAACTCACTATGTTGCCCAGGGTGGCTTCAAATTCATGGCAGTCTTCCTGCCTCAACCCCCAGAGTGCTGGGGGTATTAGCGGTATGAGCTGCCCACCTGGCTCCTTCACTGAATCGCACCTGATCTGAGAGAAGTGCTGGACGAGCATCCACTCACTCCTGGTGAAAGGGAGGCAGGTTTAAATGTGTGCCTGGGTTCTCTTCATACTTAGCTACAGTGGCTTCTGTAGAACTATGACAGTCTCTAAGCATGGAGTTGTTTAACAGTCACTACATTTTTGTAGTTCTGCATCTGGTATGACTGTTCTGTTTAGATTCCCCAATTATCTTTTTAGGTGACTGTCCTGGAAGCCAAAGATCGAATCGGAGGCCGAGTATGGGATGACAAGTCTTTTAAAGGCGTCGTAGTGGGAAGAGGACCCCAGATTGTCAATGGCTGTATTAATAACCCAGTAGCACTAATGTGTGAGCAAGTGAGTGTCTTGAAGACTTGTATTATAGGCAAAGGAGAGAAAACTTGTCTCTGTTTGCATAGAGGATTAATATGGAGCTGGGGGTATGGCCCTCTGGTGAAGTACCTGCTAGCATCCTCAGTGCTGGGGTGGGCTAGGGTATATATTAATATGCTTCCAGAGTAGACAGCATACACAACTTCCTCCTTACCCTCTGCACAGTACAGAAGAATGGTTACACATATGCCCTCCCCATTAGGCATTTAAAAGACTTTCCCCAAGGTCTTTAATTTTTATTTGTGGATCATTTTAAGGCCACTTAATTGGTTCATAATCAAGCCCAGGGTTGCTATATGTATCAGGTGAAAATGTAGGATTCTTAGGTAAGTTTCTCTTTCAGACAAGTCTTTTTTTTTTTTTTTTTTTTTTTTTTTAGTTTAAGTATGACCCAAATATTACATGAGATAGTTTACATGTAACATTTGGGGCATAATTAATACTTACAAAGGGTGGTAATTCTCTGAAAGTCAGTCTCCTAGCACCCTGTTATCTTGCCAACTGGGTAGGTCTAAGGTGATTGTTTCCCCCGAAAGGTTTTGGCTTCTCTGAGTGTATTTGATCATTTGCATGAAGATCTGAAGTAGAGACCAAATGTTTAATAAGGACAGGCAGCCCACAGCCCCTGAAATAGGAGCTGAGAATGTAGAGTGCGTTGCCTGGGAGCTGGTGTTGTCACCCTCATAGCCCATAAAGTGGGGTGTTTCTGACTTGACCCTAGTCTCTGCTTCCTTGCTTGGCTGTCCCCCAGTGAGCACACAGCCTCTGTTTTGAGTTCTTAGACTCTTCCCTGGAGAGCGCTGCCTAACTTCAGCTTAGAACTTGTAGGTATTTTTTTCCAGGAAAGACTTTCACCCTGTTCTTCTTGTTATTTTGAAGCTTGGCATCAGCATGCATAAGTTGGGAGAGAGATGTGACTTAATTCAGGAAGGTGGACGGATAACTGACCCCACTATTGACAAGCGCATGGATTTTCATTTTAATGCTCTCTTGGATGTTGTCTCTGAGTGGAGGAAGGATAAGACTCTGCTCCAAGATGTCCCTTTAGGAGGTATGGGGAGAACGGTGGTATGATGGTTCCCTCAGTGTCTGCAGGAGGGCCAGTCTTCACATACATTATTCTTGCTGAACGCTGCAGATTTTTCTCAGAGGTGGGCAGAACTTCCCTGGGGACCTTTGGTGCTGGTGTGTCTGTCTGTCTGTCTGTCTGTCTGTCTCTCTCTCTCTCTTTCTTTCTCTCTCTCTCTCTCTCTCTCTCTCTCTCTCTCTCTCTCTCACACACACACACACACACACACACACACACACAAACCTTACTTTGAGTGGTATATTGTTTAACAAAATTATCTAAACATTTACTTCAGTCTCCCAGAGAAACTTACTTTTATGGAAACTTATGATAAGCCCTCCATGCATATGGTTATAGTTGTTAGCCCATATATACGTTCTGAAGGTCTCTGAATATCAGGAGTTCTTTCCTTTCTTTACTTCAGTTGTAATAGATTAAGTTTTTTTAAGTATGTTTTGCTTAATGCATATTTTAAAGTAAGCATATCAGATCAGAACTTTGGTACTTAAATGGGCAATAGTAATCACAGCTCTTAAGCCCTTGACTGCCTGTGGCGACCCATTTCCATGGAGGAACCAGCTGGGACGTTGTCTACTGCCCCCTACATTCCTGTTTATGTAACCCACAATTTTGTGACCTCTTATTTTTCATTTTGTAGTTCTTGGAGGCATGGTATTTCCTAAAGTGTGACTGTTTGAACTCTCTAATATGTTAATCTCTCTGTGTACTTTGCTGTGCGTGTTCTCGGATCTCAGCTGATAATGTACTGTATTTCAGGAGCTGGTGTTTGAGTTGCATTTCTGTGCTGTGATAGACTCTCCCGGAAAGAAGGGTTTATTTAGCTTAGGTTACAGTCCATCCTAGCAGGGAAGTCATGTCACATCCCCAGTCAAGAGCAAAGAGAAGGAAATGCACGCATCCTTTAATTACACAGTCCTGGTCCCCAAACCCGGGAATTTGCTGCCCACTTTCAGGCTGTGTCTTCCCACATCCTTTAAGGCAGCTGAGACGATCCCCCACAGACAGCCTGGTATGTGTAATCCCTCACTGAATGGTTTCCATTCCCAGGAGATGCTACTTTGTATTAAGTTGACAATTAAATTAATGGGCACACAGGGCTTGTCTCTCCATCCTCCTCCTCTGCCACCTTTGAGAGACCTGACCCACAGATCGTTGTTGGAAAGGTGTTGGCAGAGAGCCATGACAGAATTCCCAGAAATACTCTCCAGGCAGTAGGGCCATCGAATCTGGTGTGTTGTGCCCAGAGCAACTGAGCAGCTGTTAACCTCTTGGAACTGAAATTGCTTGGTTGACTTGAGAAGTCTCCAGATTTTACTTTTTTTTTTTTTTTTTTTTTTGCGACAGTCTCACCATACAGCCCAGGCTGGCCTTGAACTTGGAATCCTCCTGCCTCAGCCTCCAGAGTGCTGGGATTTTAGGTGGTGCCATCACACCCAGCTCTCTTCTCAATGGTTCACAGCTGTATGACAGACACTGGCTGGGTTCTCTTTACATTTCTTTCGTAGTTACCCACTTTGTTACAGCTTTTTCTCTTGGCCTTGCTTTAAAACGTTAAAGGAGGCCCAAGAATAATTTATAAGTAATTGCTTAAGCTTAATATTTTATTTAAAAAGTTTCGATAGTGCATACATATATCTCTATGAAGTTACGGCTGTATTCTGCCTACATCTCAGTTGTCTGCAGTCTCAGTGTAGCTGGAGAGAGAGAGAGAGAGAGAGAGAGAGAGAGAGAGAGAGAGAGAGAGAGAGAGAGTGTGTGTGTGTGTGTGTGTGTGTGTGTGTGTGTGTGTGTGTGTGTATGTGTGTGTATGCTTTAGGGCTAGAGGTCATTTCACAAGGAATATGGACTGAAATTTTAAAATATTGCTTACATAAAAATGAGGTTAAAGCCCCTCTTAGTCTGCTTATGCTTAATTTCATGCTGGGCTGTAACGACAGTGTTTCTCCCCTTTTCACAAAGTGACAGGAATGCAGACTGTCAGAAGGCAGGAGTGGGGCTGCGACAAAGGGCTCCAAAAGTGACCAAGAGTTCAAGACACCAGGCAGAAACCTGGCACAAACCTGGGGGGCCTGAGTATCTCAACATGACAAATTAGTTAAGAACTACGACATTTTAGTGAGAATTTGGAGTTGAGGCTGAGTCAGGATCTAGAGTTACACACACACACACACACACACACACACACACACACACGCACACACGCACACACGCAGCTACATACTGTTAATACATACAAACCTTGTCTCAGAAAGTCAAGAGCTCGGACGAGTCTTAGTAGGAGACCATTTGTCTACCCCGCCCAAGGTGCTGAGTCCATTCTCCAGCTCTGAAAACAAAACAACAGATGCTCAGAGGTGGTTCTAGTCAGATAGGCGCATAGCCCTTCATAGAAACCTGGAGTCCGGGACGTGTGGGGGTGATCGTCGTCACTGAAGTCACCAACCTGTACTAAGATGCTTGGAATTAGGACATGAGCCAGAGCTCTCAGCCACCGAGTGTGCACCCCCCTGTGATTGTCTAGTTAAGCCAATCAGAACCATTTCACAAGCATGTGTAACGTTAAAATTCCAGTTGAATGGGATAATGGGATAGCTAGTGCTGGAATTAAAGCACACACCTGTCATACAGCACTGGGGACGGAGGGAGGCAGCCGCTGGATAACACCAGACTGTAAGGCACTGGAGGGTGTACTTAAACTAGACAGCAGGAAAAGCAAGTCCAGCAGGGCTAGGATTTACCCCGAAAGGATTTAAGAGCTGTGTGGCCAAGCCTCAAAACGGGTAGGTAGTAGTTGCTACTTGGGCGAAGCCAGCAGGTGGCCACCCTGCTCAGTCAGCTTTTGAAACTTAGTTGTGTGTGGCACCAGGGATTCATTAGTGGTGTTGAGGAAGATGGCTGACACAGCGAGAGGCCCGGAGACTGCAGCCGTATTTTCATTAGTGAGGGGAGAGGGCGGGACCTCAACCATAGCGGTCAGAGCAGAAGGGCGTGGTAATCCTGTCTGCACGTGTAAGGATGCTTTTTGCCACATCTTGAGCAGAGAGGAAACAGATTCTCCACTAAGCAGGAACTTAACATGTTTTAATGTCCGCCTTCTTCTAGCTTTGTTTCCATTAAGATTAAGCATTTGCTTGCGGAGGACTCAGTCCCATCAAGTTTATTGCTTATTACTTATTCCTGAGTTTGATTAGGAAGACTGGAGTTTGGGGCTCTGTTGGGGAAACAAGGATCGGGAATTGGACAGGAAATTGCTTCTCAACTGATTGTTTTGCTCTGCTCCGTTCCTACCACAGAGAAGATAGAGGAGATCTACCGAGCTTTTGTGAAGGAGTCTGGCATCCAGTTCAGCGAGCTGGAGGGCCAGGTGTTACAGTTCCACCTGAGTAACCTGGAGTACGCCTGTGGCAGCAGCCTGCACCAGGTGAGCCAGGGGGCCTGAGATACTCTGGCATGAGCTGGGGAGACAGCTCATCCAGTACAGTGCTGCTGCATAAGCATGTGGGTCTGCGTTTGGATCCCCAGTCCCCGGGAGAGCACCAGACGTGGTATGGTAGCATGTGCTTCTAATCTCAGTGCTGAGGAGGCAGAGACACGGACGATCTGTGAGGCTTGCTGTCAGCCAGCCTTGCATGTCTGTCTGTCTGTCTGTCTCTGTGTGTGTGTGTGTGTGTGTGTCTCCAGTGGTTGGAGTGCCACTGCATACATCTATTGGTTAGACGCCAGCCTTCCAGATCTGGTTCTCTGTTTTCACTGTAAGCTCTGACAATCAAACTCAGGTCATAGGCTTATGCAACAAGCACTTTCACCCAGAGAGCCATCTTCCTGGGCGCTTTTGTAACCCAGGCTGGGTTTGAACTTGTTACATAACTCCAGTGCTTCTTGCCACCACCTCCCGTGTTGCCAGGGTCACAGGCACATACCACTACACTTGGCTGGTGGCTTATTTGACTTTAAATGTAAGTATTGCTCGGTAGTCCAAGCCAGTCCTGAACTCAGGCTTCTCATTCCTCAGCCTCCCAGGTGATAGGGTTACAGACACGTGCCTCCATACTGCCTGTGAAGAAGTTCACTCTCTACACTCCAAGGAGGAGATGCTGGGCTGGACCAGAGAGGGGGCCAATAGTCTTGCCCTTTGCTGCTCTCTCCTAAGCCCCAGTCCCAATCCTGTGCAGTGGCCCTGAGAGTCATTTTAGTGGAGCCATGTTGTTTTAAAACACTGCTCCAAGAAACCAAGATAATGTAGCATTGCAGTTCTGTCCTGTTTGTCTTGTAGAAGTCAGTTTCAGGCTTACCTAACTCATTTAACCAGCTGGGAAGCTAACACTCCATTACCCTGCTTAGAAGCAGTCTTGAGGACACCTCCACCTCCATGCTATTCTGCATTACAATTTAAAGTGAACCATTTCCCCCAAGCATGCTGGGTCTTGGCCTCTATGGAACTCCTCCTACCCATGCTGAGAGAAGTTTGGTGTATTTTCCTGTGGAGTTGAACAAACGCAGTTTGACTGCCATAGAATTTGCCTTTGCCAGAGTTGCTGATGAAGAGACACTGGCCCACTGGAACATGTGGCTGTGGCAGGCCTAAAAACTGTTAGATTACATTCCTAAAAGTAGCCACCAAGGTCTATTCCCTTATTTGGCCGCTTCCACCTCCTGAGGCTGATTACAGGGTCCAGCTGTCAAAGTATTGAAGTCCAGCAATCAGAAGCCCCCTCTGGCTTCCCTAATTAACCTGCCCAATCAAAATTAAACACCTCATCCTAACACGAGGTTTCCCCCTTTACCGTTTAAACCACCATTTGTCCATGTGCCACATCTGTCTCCCCTCTATGCAGAGACAGTCCTTTGTCCCTGCAGGACACATACCCCCTGGCCCCTTCCCCTTGATCCTTTTCCCTTCTTCATCCCCATTTCCTTTTTTACCACATCCTAGCCCACTATAACACAGACCTCCCCTTCTTCCCCTCTTAAGAATGACACCTGCAGGGTCATTTGCTGCTGTTTTTCTGCCTGAGTCAGAAAGCAGCCACTTTAACTTTTCTTCCCTGCTTAATAAAGGATCTCTTTGAAAACAGGTGTTTGGGTGTGGTTTGAGCCTAATCTGGGGTCTGGAGGGAGCCTCGCTGTGCAGGAGTCCCCTTCAGCTGATGCATAAAATGAACTTTTTTCTTTTCTTTGTTTTTTTTAATCAACGAGTAGTACCCATTCTCAAATTATTTAAACCTTCTTCCCGCATTTGTCATGTGTGTGGGTATACACGTGCATGTGTAGACCAGAGGACAGCCTCATACTGTCCCTCGGGTGCTGTCCACTTGTATTTATTTTGAGACAAACTCTCACTCTGTAGACTAATCTGGCCTGGAATTTAGGGCAATGCCTCAGTCTTCCAAGTGCTAGAGTTAGAGGCTGAGCTCCCATGTCCGTTTGGACCTTTTGCTCTAAAGTAAGCCTTTCTGTGTCTTGCACAGTTTGCCTTCCCCAGACAGCGGTGTACGCTGGGGCTGCTTGGTTGTCCTCACTTCTGTGATTGGTACTCTGCCCTCCTGCCTTGGGTGCCTTTTCCCACCTAGAGCTCTTTTTGATATCCTCAGGGGCAGCTTGTGTGTTTACACTATGGATTCTTAACATGTTGTATTGTTTCCCAGGTGTCTGCACGCTCCTGGGACCATAATGAATTCTTTGCACAGTTTGCTGGTGACCATACTCTTCTAACTCCTGGATACTCCACTATCATTGAAAAACTGGCTGAAGGACTAGACATTCGCCTCAAATCTCCAGTGAGTTTGGACGATGGGAGGCTCTGGTTTTTCCTTGTTTGGGGAGGATCTGTAGCTCTGAGAATGATTCTCAGGGAATAGGTGTTTGTGTAGACAGTCAGCCAGTGTCTCCCAAGGCTTTGAGGGTGCAAATGTAGCCTGAGAAGCACAGCATCCACTCAGTAAGTAGTGCCTAGGGTTTGGAAACCAGAGTGGCCTGGGCACAGTTCACTAATACAGTGTTTGAGTAGCTCATGACCTTGCTCACCTAATCTTAACACTTCATCATCCCAATGGGCTGACATCATCATCGTTTCAGAAATGATCTGTCTCACTTTGTGCTATAAGAAAGGGTTTTCCATTATCCTGACATGTTTATAAACTAACTCTTGAGTTCAACTATAACCACTCAAGAATGCTGCATGCCTAGCACTTACTGGTTCGAATAGCCTCAGCAGTACACACACATGCCATGGGAGTGGGAAAGGTCCTGACCCTCTCATTGTTTCTAAATGTTTGTCTTAAACAGGTGCAAAGTATAGATTATACTGGAGATGAAGTGCAAGTTACCACGACAGATGGTGTAGGGCATTCTGCCCAGAAGGTAGGTGCTGGGGTCCTACTAGGGTAGAGCACCGTACTGCCAAGGGCCTGTGGAGAAGAGAACAGTCTTTGCTATCAAGCAGTTTGTCTTTGGCAGTCTGCCTAGAGACTTGTTGGTTTCTAATGAGTAGGTCTACCCATAAGTTGTGGGTAGCTTACAAATCTGAAATAGTCAAGCACCATCTAAACACATGGCAGATGGAATTCTGTGTTCCTTAAAGTGGGTTCTATGGTACACTGGTCCTAATAATTGAATAAGAAAATTCCCAGAGCTGGCTCGATTGAGCTCTAATGTGAGGGCCTGGATGTCATCCTCAGTTCTTCCTCCTGAAAATGCCTTGGTCACATGAGTTTAGGAAATGTTATATAGTACAACCTCTTAGGGTTGAAAGGGATGCTGAAAGGGCTTGGAGAAGTTGTGCATTGAAGAGACCTGTTACTTCAGTTCTGTACTTTTACCATGGAACTCTTTTTAAATTCAAGTTTTTGTCTTGAAACTGTACTCTCATGGAGCTTAAGGCCTTTGACGTCACTTGGACTTTTGGTAAACAGCTTCAATGGGTACATAGTGCAAGGGGCTGGCTCTCGTTCCTGAAATCACAATGTGAAGCCTAGTACTGGAAAATAAAGGCAGTTACTTGGGATACAGTAAATTGAATAAACCCTGAAAGCTTGGTTATTTCTGGAGCTGGAATGATGATAAAGAGATCTCACTGATGGACCCTGTCACCTGTCAGCAGAGTAGCTTTGCTTTCTCCTCTCTGTTATCTGACACCTTTTCACAGTCCTGCGTATTCATACAGAAACAAAGGCTTGCATGTCACACAGGGAGGATGGGCCTAGAGATGCCATGGGTTGGGAGTGTCTTAAACTCCTGTGTTAGCTGGCTGGGAGACCATGCAGTGGTTCTCAGCACCCTGCAGGGATTCTCATTGAACTTGGCTGGGTATGTTTCTCAAGCTTCTCTGAGATTCTTTGTAGCTTGCTGGAGCCACTGGACAGTGGTGTCACTGTAAGCACCTACTATGTAAGCTCTTCCCAAGGCTAGCATCTTAAGTACAGCCTTTTAAAATTACAACTCAGCTAACTATTCAGCGGAGGTAATTCTGTGTCTGCATCTTAGTGTCTACGAGAACATGATACTTGGTGTTTCCCTGCCTGGTCACCCTTACCCTCTGCTGATGTTGGCGAGACATATGCACTCCTGAGCCTTTGTATTTAGGCCTTCCAGATGAATTGGCATAGCTACAAATTGTACTTTGAAATGTTTAAAGCAAGTATTTTTATTATATGGCTAATATTAATCAGTTTGCATTGGATGTCTTCTTGAACATGTGAGTGAAAGCATTGCAACCCAGCTGGGAAGATAAACTTATGTAACTCAGTCTAGGTTGCTTTTGCAGAGAATGAGCCTCATTGTCCCACCAGGGTGAGTTTGTACCACTGGCCTAGTGGCTTACTCAAGAGCTGCTACTCTTGGGAGTTTTGTTGGTAAGACTTCTAGGTTTTACTTATTTTTTTGCAGCTGTCATGTCAGCTGTTGTTTGGTCTGCGGATGCTAGTGCATGCAAATAGATTGTAGGAGAGAGAATATGTTTTATACTTTAAGACTTTGAGGTGGCAGAAAGTAGTGACAACTCACAGAACTCTGGACTTGCTTTGATTCTGGAATTGGTGGTTAAACCAAATATATGGAGTATTTGAGGAGGAGAGTAGGTAGGATGTTGAGAGTTCAGTTGCATTCTACCTGCATCCTTGTTTCATCTAGTCCTACAGATATTGAAAGGCAGATACATTTCTTTCCCTCCTCCTTCCTACAGACTCCCTTGCCGCTAAGGTTTTCCCTGTAAATGAGATGCAACCAGTCATATACACATCTGGGAGGTAGAGCCTGTCTGGCTCTGCTTCACTATTGCTGCCTCTGCTGAGAGCACAGTGGTTAAGGTGCTTGGTTCTGCTGTGGCAGGGATAGCAGAGTCCCATGAAGCCAAAAGGCAGGGCAGGAGACACCTATTTTGCTGGTACAGGTCTTTCTATCTACTGGTAGCAGTAGTAATGACTTCTTCATTGATTCTGGAACTAGAACTTTCTGAATGGTAAGGTGAGACAGCAGTTATCCTTGATGGCTTGTTATTATGTGGCCTCAAGGGTCCTTCTTCCCCCTCCCCCCACAGGTCCTTGGTGTGTAGCCTCCATTGGCCTTAACTTTCTAAGTGCTAGGATTATAGGCCCGTGCTACTACACCCAGCCGAGAGTTCAATTTGACCTTTAAAACTACTTGAGACCTTGTAGTAGTAAGTGCTTACTGCTTAAAAAGTTCTCATGTAGTTTCACAGTTTATAACCCTAGTACTTGTGATTTGCTTATCAATTATGGAGCATATGATTGCCTCCTAGTTTTAAGTGGTCCTCTGATTCTGAGATCAGTAAGGACAAGCATTTCCTGTATAGACTATTGACCAGCATGCTACTGAGAATGACAGCACAAGCTCGGATTATTTTGGGCCCTCCCCTCCCTCCCCCTCTTTCGTTTTCATTTTTTTGTGGACAAGATCTGACTGTGTATCTGATTGGCCTGGAACTTGCTATGTAGTTCAGGCTGATTTTGATCATCTTGTCTCTACCTCTGGAGTGCTAGGATTACAAATGTTTACTACTATGCTTGGCTGGGCCATTTCCATAAATAGCACTACATTTCAGAGATGAAGTATGCTACCCTCCTGACCCAGCATTATCACTAGCCATCAAGAAAGTTCTTTATGTACATTCCTGTGTGGATGCTACTTTTGCTCAGCTAGGCCCTATTGAGCAATGAACAACCTGTGTGATCTCACATAACACCCCTTGTTCTTAGAACATAAAGTGGGATATTGACAGTTTTACAACTGGAAGTAGAGCAGAGAGAACGCTCAGGTATTGGTCTGAGCCAGAGAAGCATGGGTAGTTTCAGATGCTGTGTTGTGTTAATTGTTCCCCACAGGTATTAGTCACTGTACCATTGGCCATACTACAGAGAGGTGCCATCCAGTTTAATCCACCATTGTCAGAGAAGAAGATGAAGGCCATCAATAGCTTGGGCGCAGGCATCATTGAAAAGGTGACCTAAATTACCTTAGCCTCAGAACTCAAGAGATAGCGCTGGCTGATAGTTTTGTTTGGATAATAACCTTTTGTACAATTAGGCAAACAAAAGGGAGTAAGTAAACATAATGTACTATATACATGTATGATTGCCAAAGAACCAATTTACTCAGTTAAAAATGGGGGGGGGGATATTACAAAAAAGTTTAGCCTTAAAAATTTCTGATATAATTTGGATTAAAAAAGACCAGCTGAATTCCATTTTGACTTTGAGGAGAACCGGTTCTCTTGAACCCCCTCCTAGATGGGGTCTCATGTAGTCTAGACTGCCTTCAAACTATATAGCTAGGGGTAGATTTGAAGTCCTGGTTTTCACCTGCCTACCATGCCCAGCAGGGAAATGAATCTGGTTATCTGAGTTTGGCTTTGCTATAAGCAGCTCTTAATTTGTTTTGTTCTCCTGTGTCCATCCTCTCCCTGGGTCCCAGTGAGCCCAGGGTTTGGGTTTTTTTCTGCAGCCATTATGGTCTCCTTTAGCAGTCAAGGCAGTGTGGGACACACTAGGCCTTTTGAGTGGTCTGTAGCTTATGGAAGCTCAGGACTGAATAGGTAGGGAGTTTTGAACCTAGTGTAGTTGTTTCTAAGTAGACTTCTAGGCTGCATTTAGAGATGGCCTGTGATTGATTGACAAAGGGGGCGCTTACCCTTTTCTTGCTTGCTTTCCAGATTGCCTTGCAGTTTCCGTATAGATTTTGGGACAGTAAAGTTCAAGGGGCTGACTTTTTTGGTCATGTTCCTCCCAGTGCCAGCCAGCGAGGGCTCTTTGCTGTATACTATGACATGGACCCCCAGGTAAACTTTTGTGGTGTGGTTTGAATTCCTTTCTTGAAGGTTAAGGTTTGCAAATTATGTGCCATGAGCAGGAATGACCACGATTGTGTAGATCTGTGCATGTGTTTATATTCTGGGGAGGATGCAGTGACTGGGGCATTTCCATTGGGAAAAGAGTCCCAGTCCTTGCCCTGTTTTCTTAAAAGTATCAATTCTCTCTGGGGGATGACTCGATGCTCACTTTCAGGTTGAAAGTGAGTTCCTCAGGTAAGGCCAGCGACAGCACAGTGAAGTGGACCAAACTTCCTGTTGTCTCTGCGCTAGAAGGTTGGATGGGGATGTCCGGGTGAGGGCTATGATGGGTGTAGATGTGAAAGGTAGAATTAGAGTACAGCCCTGGGGGTAGAAAGCTGTGGGAACATCCCCTGCAGCTGTACTACCAAAACAAAGGAGCCTAGCCACCGTTTCCTACTTTTCCTCACCTTGGGGAAATGTTTTAAGGGGTTTCATGTGGGAGCCATGGAAGGTTGTATTTAATTATTCCTGCGGATTTCTTTCTCAAACTTACTGCTGCTTCTCAAACAAAATTTCATAAACAGCCAAGGGAACTTTGAATTTGACATTTACATTATTTCATGAGTGTTTCTTTCTTCCCAGCATGGGACTGTAGTGGGGAATGAGTAATGTACATGAGGAGAATGGATGGGGATTGAAGTAGAGATAAAGGACAATGGGACACAATGAAATTCAGTGTAGGAGAATGAGGCCCTTGTGTGTGGAACTGAGCCTTTACAGCAAGTGTCCTGTGCTTTTTTTTTTTTCCCCGTGACCTGCAAAAGCAGCAGAGTGTACTGATGTCCGTGATCACAGGGGAGGCAGTGGCATCCCTCAGGACCATGGATGACAAGCAGGTGTTACAGCAGTGCATGGGCGTCCTTCGGGAGCTGTTTAAGGAGCAGGTGAGAAAAACCCTCCTTGAGAGGATTAACGTGCTTATTGTGGATGTGATCTGAGCAGGTGGGACTGGAAGCCAGTCTGCATTACTGAATATGAAGAGATCAAAACAGGCCACATTAATTTTCCTTGCAGTTTCCCTCTCCACATGAGTAACCAGCTGAGTATCAGGACTGTCATAGCAAAATGCCACAGCACAGGTGCTGAGACTTCCTTAGTTGTTTATAGTTCCACAGGCTCAGGCCCAGGATTAAGATGTCTAGCTGGGTTGGTCTCTGTAGGACTCCTCATGGTTTACAGATGTTTTCCTTGGTATCCTCGAATCCTTTTCCTTCCGTTTTCTAAAGACAGAAGCTGGTCATACTGAACTAGGTTCTCTTTAACACCCCCATTGTAATCCAGTTACCTAGTAAAGATTCACACTCCAAGTTCATGCGGATGGACTTAGTACTTAAACTTGGGTCTGTCGGAGCTGTAGAGCAGCGGTCCACAATACGACGTTCTTCTTTTTCTCATCACATCAATTACACTATCTTCCTTTCCTAAGACTGTAAAAGGCCACCTTTTCTATAGTTGCCATGTTTACCCAAGCTGTAATGCTTTGACTACAACATTCTTTAAAAAGAAAACGTCTGTGTATATAAATATGCATGCCATTACACACATGTATTGGTCAGAGGACAACCTCCTTCCACTATGTTCAAGAGATCACTTAGGTCATCAGGCTTTGGCAGAAGTGCCCTTACCCACTGAGCTGTCTAGCTCACCAGGCAACATACAACATTCCTTTTAAAGAAGGATGTTTTCTAAAATTTTCTAGTGCACCACATAAACAAGTCTCTCTACAAGGAGCTCCGGGTACCTTTTTTCATTCTTTGGAGATCTGGAAGTAGCCACGACCTGTCTTCTAATTAAGAGTAGAAATAGAAGTGAAATGACTCAAAATTAGAATTTTGGGGATCATTCCGCTGTTGCCAGTTCTTTGTAAAAGAGGATCTAACTAGTCATATAACTGTGACCCAGTCATGCTCAGCTTTGGTTCTCACCTGGGTTTTTAGTTACTTGGAACCGTAGTTTATAGGGAAGTGTTTCTCATGCTAAAGCTTGCCAGAGGCCAGTGGACAAAACTAAGTTTAGTTTATAGCCACTGTAACCATTCGTTGTACAGGATGTGTCTTTGCAGGTGAAGCAGAGAAGTGGAGGGATCGAGTGTGGCTGGGGAAGGGAAAGAGTTAATGGGAAGGAGGGGCAGACATGCTGCTGCTTAGGAGGCTACCACAGTAAACTCAGGCCTAAAAGAGGAAAAATTTCTAATTGGGTTGTGGTGTATCTAAGTTCCTTTTTGAAACATAATTTTTTGTTTGCACATAAGGAGATCCCAGATCCCACCAAGTACTTTGTCACACGGTGGAGCACAGAGCCATGGATCCAGATGGCATATAGTTTCGTCAAGACATTTGGAAGTGGTGAGGCCTATGACATCATTGCTGAAGAAATACAAGGAACCGTCTTTTTTGCTGGTGAGGTACATATCTTGACATCAAACCCAATCTTCCTTTTTATTTTCAGTAAAAATGGCTCAGTCTTAAAACCCAAGTCAAGTATGTTTGAATGTCTCCTGACTGCACATGGTAGAAGCCCTGTCCATTCTCCTAGCAGCCATTTTTAACTGTCTAGTTTCCTGTGAACAGATCATTCTTGTAGGTATATCTTCCCTCTTATTTATATTGACATTGTATGATTTAATATTAGACTCTGGCTTGCTTTGTTATATTAAAAATATAGCTTATTTAGTCTCTATGCACCATTCTTTTATTGCAGCTATTTTACTTAGTTGGTATCCATGCTCTTTTAAGACCAGGCCTCACTCTGTAGTCCAAGCTGGATTGCAACAATCCTCCTGCCCCATACTCTGGAGAGATTCCAGGTGTGAGCCGACACACTTGGTTGGTATCTGTGTTTTTAGCTGTCACGTGCAATGGAATGTTTACTGCTGAGCCAAGGTGTTCACGGGTTCTATTACTAGATAGCTTTCTGCTTTCTTGATAGCTGTTCTGGTGCCTGTCTCCCCTACCCTTCAGTCAACTCCACTTTACAGTTCACGCAGATCTCCCTCCTAGCTGGCTTATTATCTGAAACCCTCCAGTCTTTGCACTGTTCACTGACAGATTATAGTATGGTCTTCTGCTGGGTGGACTCTTAATCTTCTCTAATCTTATCATTAAAGAACTAGTCTTTCACTCCAGCAATTTATTCCTGATCACTTTCTGCCATTTTTTTTCATCCTTACATCTTCTGTCCTTCAAACTCTTGGATTGCCAACCTTATCTCTTTATTCGACTTTGGAAGAGGTGTTAGGTAATCTTTCCACTTTGAAATGAGTGTTTTTATTGCCATCCCATTCTGACTCAACAATTGCCTCATTAGTTATTTAGGCTTTTGAAAAAGGTTTCCAGTTTTCCTTGCTGCTTGTGAGGCACATTTGAAAAGCCTTCATAGCGACAGCACTTCCTGGAAACCTTTTCTGTAGTAGCTTTGCTTTTGGCATTTTGGATGCTGGAAGGCTCAGTGATAATTAGGAAGGGTACTTTGTATTTAACAGAATGCCTATGTTTTTCTGAGAAGAGGGGCATGTTTGAGGGGTAAATGTGTGCCAGAGCTCAGCCTGAGGTGTGCCATTTCCCTGGAGCTGTCCACCTTGGGTTTTTGTTTTGTTTTACGGAGACAGGGTTTCATAGGCCTGGAGTTTACCAAGTGGATTATGTTTGCTGGGCAGAAAACACTTTAGAGACCTACCTTCCTTGAGTTGAGGACAAGGGTGTGCCACTCACTATATCAAGCTTTGTAGACATGTAGATCCTTGTGCTCGAAGAGGGACATCATCATCATCTGCTCCCTAGACCTAAGTGCTTTGGAAACCAGCTACTGCCTGCACTGCTATGCTTCAAGCTCCAAAGGCTGACATTTCCCAGAGTCTTTGTAGAACTGTTTTGCCTTTTGACAGTCCCTGTTCTCTGTCCCATCATAAAGGCAGCTAGCTCTATTACAAGTCTACCTGCAGTCATACTTCGTATATTGTACTCTGGGATTACAAGTCTAGTTGTATCAGAAAAAGCCAGCTGTGCAAGTTGCACATAATGGCCATATACCAGGCAGCATTTGCCATCTGCTTCTAGAGATGGTAGTTTTAGGCTAAGATAGGATTTATTTACTCTTTGCTTTCCCTGGGTAGTTATTCTCATGTTCTTCTGAACACTAACTTCTGAGGCATCTGTGATTCATACTTTCTCCCCAGTACTTAACTTCTACTGTCCTAGATAGTATTTCTATGGATGTCAGAGTACTTGGCAGGGACTTCAGATACATGTTGTAGAAGTCTGGTAAAGCCAAGGTTCAAGGCTCTGTCATGAACACATCTTTTTTAGGTATACCAGAAAAAGTACAAGGTCATATGACCTGTTGATGTCATCAATTCTTTATGCACAATCTGAAAGTTTCTTTTTTCCCCCCCACAGGCAACAAACAGGCATTTCCCACAAACTGTTACAGGGGCATATTTGAGCGGTGTTCGAGAAGCAAGCAAGATTGCAGCCTTTTAAAAAAAAGAACATGTATGGACTTAAGCTTTCTTCCGTGTCCCAAATGGAAAAGTTTAAAACACAAGTTGAACTTAAGTTTTGTAAGAGAGGAGACACTGTATAGTAAAACTGAAATGTTTCTGTGGTGATAGGAAAATGTAAACCCATTTCACTCTTCTGCAATCACTGCCCCTCAAAATCCTTCTAGGCACTTATATTTAATTTCATTTTCCATAGGCCCAATTAGTGCTGAGTCCTGTGCTTTTCAGAAGGTGGCACAGTGCAACCTAACATTGAGACCTTCATTCTGGTTGGGGGTTCCCTTCAGACTGGACATTCTAGTTGGCAGATTACTTTTTATATATTGTTAAACCAGGTAATCCAGCAGGGGTCACTAGCAAACTTAGAGAAAGCCATGTGTTTTTCTGTGACAATTTTTCAGTACCTTTACCAATGAGCCTTAATATTTTTACACAGCTCCAATCTTTGGGATTTTCTTAAAATTTTAATTCTTTTTTGATACAATTTGAAGGTATGACATGAAGCTTCTAGGCTATTTTATACTACATATATTTCTTTTCATTGGGTATTCAAAACTTAAGATTCAGGTATATTTTGATATTTTAGATCTGTGCATTCATCAGGAACACAAGACTCACAATCCCTTAACAGTGAGTGTGTATGTTACATTCTCAATGGGTGCAGAATGTTTTCACACTATAAAACAAACTAAAACCATTTTTGGGTGGTTAGCACACTTGAAATTTGGCAAAAACGTTGTCAGAATAATTTAAAGCCCCTCTTCACTTATTTTTAAAGTGACTTTCACAGTGTCTAATATTTTATATAGTTTACAGTAAGTTTCCCATAGGCAGGTCCACTGGAAAACTGCACAACAATTTAATTATCTGGGTACATAGCACATACTTTAAGCCATATGTTAAAGTCTGAACATGGCAAAACTTTTCCACTTCAAGATTCAACATGGGTTTCAGGGTCTTTTAGATGCCTATTCTGCCAAGAAACTTCAGTTGACAAACTAGAAATATGCTTTTGTTTTAAAAAGTCTTTGAACAATTCTTTGAATTATACTGATCTGGTTTTAAAAGGGGGCTATACAAAGGACTTTAAAGCCTCTTTTTGAACTTAGGTATTTCTGAAATTAAAAAATTTGCTTGTTAACAAAAGATCTTACACAAAGAATGTACAGTGAAGCGAGCACTAGACAGTCTAGATATACACCCTCCCCGTCAGAGTATGACACGAGCCAATGACTACATATTTAAAAGTTAATCACTGTACTTAGAGGTTATTTGTTGAGACTCATTGGTACTGATAAGGGAAGTATTCTGCTTTAAAGTGTAATAATTAAAATGTTTAGTGTATGTGAAGTGATTAATGCAAAATGTTAAAAAATTTCAGTCTAAGTTATTTAGTTTCTAGACACTTGAGCTTGTATTATGCCATTTCGTATAAATGTGTATTTAATTTCCTCCCCGTTTTAAGTGACAAAATTCCTATTTTGTTCTACAGGAACTATGGTACTTTTGAGTTGCTGTATTTTTCAACCTCTAAGATTTCTGTTAATGAGAGCTGGGCAGTGGTGGCACACACCTTTAATCCCAGCACTCAAGAGGCAGAGGCAGGCGGATCTGTGAGTTTAAGGCCAGCCTGGTCTACACAGTAAGTTCCAGGACAGCAAGGGCTGTTTCACAGAGAAACCGTGTCTCCAACAAACCAAAAAAATATATATATATTTTTTTGTTGTTGTTGTTAATGAGCAGAACTGTATACTTAGAGCGATAACTACACATCATGAATAATTGGTTATGTAAAACTACATAAGAACTTTTACAAATACCCTTAATAAATGGTTATAGCATCACTCTGTCAACTTTATTTCCAATTCTTTTAAACTTTTGGTCATAAGCACTTACTACCTATTTCCATTTCTTTAATAGTAAACAATCACTTCAAAAGTGGTCAGTTAGCCGGGTGGTGGTGGCACACGCCTTTAATCCCAGCACTCGGGAGGCAGAGCCAGGTGGATCTCTGTGAGTTTGAGGCCAGCCTGGGCTACAGAGCGAGATCCAGGACAGGCACCAAAACTACACAGAGAAACCCTGTCTCGGGGTGTGGGGGGTGGTGGTGGTCAGTTACTACTGAAGAACTCCAAGTCATAGAATTAGGGACTAATCCTCCCACACCCCAAAGAACAACACGAAAACAAATAAATTGAAAGACTAAATACAAGACATTTAAAACATCAATTTATCTTTATTGCCAAGATTTATAACAAATTATTTAAAAGTAAAGGCCAATTTTTAGTCCCCATTTAGTTAGTTCCTCCATTTCACTCTAAGCATACTAAAGTCGAATATGTGAAAATACCTGTTAATGCTCAACATTATTTTAATATATTTGATTTACGGTGTGGAAATTAAACACTCAGTTGGTACATCAATTGTCAAGCAGCTTATTTTTATAATTCAGAAATAAGTTATCAGGACAGTCAAAAGACAAAATTTAAATTCAGGGACAGTCCATGTTTATCACCTAAAAATCTTGATTGACCAAAATTTAAAATCAAACAGCCTTGATTCCATAATACTTACTTCAAAGAAATTTAATGTATGGTTTTTGAGAAATACTTTCAAAGATACCTACATTGCCGGCATTACCATCTGATACTTTTATACTATCTTCTGGCATTACATCTGATGATACTTTTAATCATAATTATGAAGTCAGGTATCTAGTAATTATATGGTCAAAGTTTAGTTACCAGTTCACTTACATATAAGCCAAGTGTGCTCACCCTTCCCCAGTTTTTGAAACTCTGATGTGTTGATTTTGGTTTGTCCTCAATATAAAATTTCTATGACACTTTTAACATACCACAAAATTGATGACACTTTCAGGACAAAGCAGAACTGGACAGTCCTTCAGTGCTGCAACACTGAACTAACTGCTCTGTTATGTTGCCTGGCTGAACACTGACATTCTTTAGTTACAAGTGTAAAGACATCTACCTACATGAGTTTAAAAATTGATCTGCACAAAAGAAATTAAAAAAAATTATATACAACAAATTGGTTTTTAAAAATACAAAAATAACATCTGTCACTTCTGTCATGCTGACAACCTGACATATATACGCATGCATGCAAAGTTCCAACTCGGTCATCTGAACAGCTGTGCTCTAATATGAAGAAACTGCCACTACGTTTTTCACTCTGACAGAAGGTGTATTCAAAATATCTCATATACTAAATACTGCAATAGTCTCTGCACGTATAAATGCTGGTTATAATAGTTTTTGCTTCAATTAAAAGTGTCTTAAGCTAACATTAAGTGCACTAAAATTCACAACAGTTCAGAAATCTATGACCTTACAATAAAGAAATCCAAAACGTACAACTATAAAAAGCAAGGAACATTTACTGCCATGCAAGACTTTAAACTGAAAACTGCAAGGAAATGCAATTTAAAACAGCAAGCTCAAATATATGTAACACTCAAAAGGGTCAGCAGCGAGTTCTACCAACAATAGACTTAAAAAAGAAAATACATTCTCTTTGCTGGTATAAATCGTATCTTCAAATCTTAGAACAAGCCATCTGTCCTCTAGCTTAAGAGATTAGCTGCAATGAAAAAGAAAACTGCTTTACCATACCCAACACACAAAATCAAGTATGCATACATCATAAAATCTTACTCGCATCATATTAATGTGACCTTGGGAAATCAGGTGAGCTAAATATGAAACAGTGGTAACTGCTGACCTTGGGCCTTGGAGTGACTTGCCCTGGAGCTAGTAAGTACCTCAGAGATACAAAGCTACCATGTGCACTGTGAACCTATCTTAATCTAAGCTAAGGTTCTATCAAAACTGTTCAAACCTAATAAACATAGTTCCTCATCTATGTTTATTAACAACCCTGGGGCATCAAATTATGATTTTTCACTGAAATGAATAGTAAAAAAAATGCAATATTTGATAAACTTTTGGTTTCTATGCCAAGTGATCAAGTAGGAAAAAGGAAATATTTACCTCTTTTACAGTTGTTTTAATGAAATCTTTCCTCTCAGTTAAATCATAAGCAGGATAATTTTCATATACCTAAAAACATTAAAAGCTGATTTAAAAGTATGTAATACTGTCTTTGAATTAAAAGTAAACATGTAGATTTTAAATGTTCTCTGGTTCATTACAGACTTGCACCAGCAAATGACATTTAATAATACTGTATTCAAAGCAATAAAGTCAACAGACATTGTCAGTGCTTTACAACTTCAAAGTAGTACTGAATCTAAACCAGGAAATATTGGCAGGCTACCTGTGGAGGGTCTTTTAGAGGTCCTAGTCTCCACAGCACCCAATATTCTGCTTGGGATTCTACAGTTTGAACTCCAACCTCTATTATACTCAATCCTCTTAATTAAATCATGAAAATCCAAATAGTCTCATGAGTGCTTTACTCCTAGAATTTAAACTAACTTGCCCCCAACTTTTTTAGTCTCAAATCTATTATTGCTTATCTTCCAGTCTGAACTCATACTGGAAGTCTGCAAGTACCCTGCAGCTGAACTCTTACCCTCATTTAGGGCCTATAAAACTTTTACTATAAATGGACAAGCAAGAAAATGTTTGGGGCTTTGCTAGTCACAGTCTTCTGTTACAACTATGCAACTGTGCAGATGTATGAGATAAGATATTCATATAAGTAGTAGCTGCATTATAAAACTTTATTCACAAAATGTGACATGATGATAAAGATGACCTAATAGTTGGCCTGTCTTTGCAAACAAGTCCCCATTTATGTCACTGCAACTATCCCATATTCTGCTATAAAACTACAACCCCTTAATATATTAAGTTGTACTACTCATTTCCTTACTGATGGTCATTTACGCAGCTTCTGGTTTTTCAGTATTTATAGACAAGCTGAATGAACACTATCGCCATCATACAACTATGCCTTAAAGGAAAAACCTTGAAATGGAATAGCTAGATTAAAGGGTATGTGCAATCTAAATTTCAATACACTCTGAAAAGTCCTTTAAAAGAAGCGGTTACACTTTAAAACACTAGTAGTACTTGTTTTTTTGCCTTCTTTACTACCAATGAAAACTGTCAATCTCTATAGTGCTCCGTTCATTCTAATAAGCAAAACTTATTTCCTTCTAATTTCTGTGTCTGATAAAAGGCCCCTTCAATGTTTACAAGTCTTATATCTCTCTTAAAGTGGAGAACCAGTGTTCATTTGCATGTTCCAAGAACTCCATTCTCAAAGTATCTAAAATAACGTATCTTTTAAACTATCCTGTCTGTTCTAGTCCCAATTATGATCACTGCTACCTGGGATTGGTAGCATCCACAACGAAGAAGCCTTTGATTAGGCTTATTTGTGATGAGGTAAGGCAGTCCCATGGCTTGTGTCCTGTGCATGTTAGTAATGAGTGTCCTATCACTGGGCCACCAAGCATCTCCAGTCTTATACTGTTGCTTTTCTGCCTCTATTATCTTTTGTCAGATTGACCTTTTTTGATGTTTGTAGCGTAACTTTAAATAATGTAACTATCAAGCCTGGAGTAGTATACACTTTTAATCCTAGTACTTAGAAGGCAGAGGCAGGCAGATCTCTGAGTTAGGGTCCAGCCTGGTTTACACAGGGAGACCCTGTCTCAAAACAAACAACAGTAACTACTTTATGTTACATCCCTTTCAACTATCTCAATATTCTACCCAGATTCTCAATCCCCTTAGTTTTGAGAACACTGAAGTTAGTTCCAAGGCATCTACAGATTTTCAAAACTCTAGTTCTCTCTTTACTTCAAAGACTTCCTTGGAATCCTAGTTTTGAGATAAATTGCTGCTTTTTTTTTCTTTTTTTCTAATCAAGCAATTTTTTATTCCTTTTATATACCAACCACAGATCCCTCTCTCTTCCATCCTCTCTTCTCCTCCCCAAATTACTGCTTCTTACAGCCATTATTTCAGTGACTATGTTACTGTTCAACAATAAAGCAGAGGTTCTTAACCTGGAAGTTGAATGACCCTTTCACACCAATCACCTAAGACCATCAGAAAACAATTATCTATTTACATTACAATTCATAACAGTAGCAAAATTGTAGTTATGAAGTAGCAACAAAAATAATTTTATGGCTGGGCGTCACAACATGAAGTATATTAAATAAAGGGTCAAAGCATGAGGAAGGTTGAGAACCACTGCTGTAGAGAAAAGGTTTATTATTTTGTTATTCTATTTAATTTACTTATTATTACTCTATTGTTTTGGGACTCAGTGGATAATTCTAGATGCTTTTCCATATTCTTTCAAGCCCTGGCCCCCATTCTCAGGTAGGAATGTTTGTTCTGTGGTGCTGTACTCCTACCAAAGTGTTCCAACAGTTTGCACACACAGCCCTCTGCTGGAATATTTTTCTCTACCTCTACCTCACTAACTGCAGGCATATTTAAAGACAAGTAATGACTTCTCTGCTTTCCCTCTTAACACCTAGTCTTAGCTTGGCATGTAGTAAAGGCTCAGTTGAATGTCTAATAAATTAAAAAAAAATAAAAGCATAGACTATTTTACCTTTGGTGTATTTCAAATTAACCTTTAATCAAAAGAAACTAGATTTTTTAAATCTCTAATTATACCTACAATATGGACAATGACTCATTCAAGACTAACACATTTTATTTCCAGAGATGCATTAAAAGAATTCCAGAGAAATTTAAGTTAATAATCTGGCACAGTCTTCACACTAAGAAGGTAGTAAGGTGACTCCTAAGATTCTCTTTAAACCAATACAAGCTAATGATGCATCACTAAGTTTCCACACCAGGAAGTCTGTGTCGTGAAGCCTATCATTTTAATTTTATTGACTATTTATAAAAATGTTTAGGTCAGAGATGCGTGACTATTTTACGATTACTACAGTATCCAGTACCCACAAGAGGATCTGAAATAGTAATTTAATCAATACTCTGTGAATGAATACACAAAAAGATGTACTAATAGTTTCAAATTAAATGAGTGAAAAACCCCAAGTCAGAGAGTAATAACTAGAACACGTGCCCCCAATTACCTCTTTGCAAATCTGCTTCATTGTGACTTCCTCCAAGTTAGCATCAGCCAGTAATTTCTTCACTGTTTCTTTTAACTCTTCATCTGTAGGTGGTTTTTTCAATTTTTTAATTAATGGTTCATCATCAGAACTATCTTCAGATTCAGACTCTAAAAGTTAAGATACCAAGTGTGAATAATTTTTGCATACCAAGGTGTAAGACAAAGGGAAGTTTTTAAGTTTTCAAGAGAACATAAGCCCTTCCCAGTGATAAATCATTTAGTTTTAATTTTAAAATAAAAATTTACCTAAAAATTACATATAAAGCATGCACTGAACATTTTTTAGCTTTGAAAACTGGCATGCTACTTCTCCCCAATGCTCTTTGCAGTTTACTGTCTTCCACACATACTTAAACATGTACATGCATACGTGTCCTACCTAACAACTGCTGCCATCATTTCTAATGTACCTTTTTTGGAACTGTTCTGATTCTTCTTGGTGGTGCTGCTATCTGCCTTCTTAACATTAGCACTTTTTACAGACTTTTTACTTTTAGCTGCAGCTTTCTGTTTTGCTTTTTCTTTTTTAGATGTCTTTTTTGGTGGTTGCTAGAAAGGAAAGGAAAGCACATATATGGAT
Source organism: Peromyscus melanophrys (assembly GCA_902168415.1). Lineage (NCBI taxonomy): Eukaryota > Metazoa > Chordata > Mammalia > Rodentia > Cricetidae > Peromyscus > Peromyscus melanophrys. The sequence continues at coordinate 48,804 of CABHPR010146820.1, forward strand.
GAGTCACTACTGTTCTTCCCTCTGCTTTCTTACAGTAAACACTAGCTATCACAGCTTAAACATTACTAATTATCAACTGTGGAGAGGAATTATGCCCTAACACTTTATTTCAATGTAAAGAAGTCATCTACATTATTCCATTTAATTGGGGCTGACATATAATTCAAAATATAAATACTATTTACTGTCTCCTACTCTCTTCCCCAAATAAAACCAAGCTACAGAAAGACAAGCTTTTATCTCTTGTGTTCACTGATAAACCCATAACTTCTAATAGGTCCTGGTACACAGCAGTTGTTCAGTAAAAAAATTTGTGAAAGCCAGGCGGTGGTGGCGCACGCCTTTAATCCCAGCACTCGGGAGGCAGAGCCAGGCGGATCTCTGTGAGTTTGAGGCCAGCCTGGGCTACCAAGTGAGTTCCAGGAAAGGCGCAAAGCTACACAGAGAAACCCTGTCTCGAAAAACCAAAAAAAAAAAAAAAATTGTGAATATATGAAGAAACAGACTCAGTGAAGTCATCTTGTTCATAATCATATTACTATAATCTAAGACTCAAACATAGACCTGACTCCAGAGCACATGCTCTTAAGCACCAATACACAGATTCAACAAAAGCTAAATGCTGGACATAAATTACAGTGTCCAAATTATAGCTTATAAGTACTTTATTTCAACTAAAGTCTCTGAAATTAGGAAGAATTAATTCTTCATTTAATTAACATTCCCAAAGCATAGACAAAAGAACCTAAGATAATTTCTCATCTTTATACATTGAAACTATCACAAATAGCTAGACAGAGAATGTTTTACACTCTTGATTTTGGAGTTACATCATCACTATCAGCTTTTTGTTGTTTGTGAGATACTGCTACAATACATACCGAGACCAGTCTTGAATGCTCTTTCTGTCTTGGCCACTAGAGCCTTACATTACAGGTATGTTACAGCTCACTTAACTCTTAAAGACAAATACTGTGTTCAATCTGTCCTTCATATCAATTAGTTTAAAACCTAGGAACTCAGATTATTATAGCTAAATGGAGTTAATTTTTAGTGTGTCTTTTCTTTGTTATATTACCATTGCAAATATCTATATAAACCTAGACTCACCCTGTATTAACTCAGTAATATTCTGTTGGCTGGGCACTAGCAAACCTTTCTAGTTTGCCAGCTACTACCAGTGTATAAGTGGTATTAAGAAGCTGATAAAATATGGGAGCTTTACCAAGCAGTACCAATGACTAGTATTAGTTTTCCCATGACTAACTTAAATTAATATTTTTTAATTAGATGCCCACCTAGTTCATATAAACTGCAGTAGGCTCTTAAAGGGAATAATAAAGGTTCAGCTGTTGTATCAATACTCTTATTACACAGAATCAAATATTCAGACTACTCTTCAGTCAAAGGCTAATAAAACCTGGACTTTTAAGTATAAGAAACTATACTACCCAAATGGTTGTGGAAAGTAAGCAATAGAAACAACACACTGCACTGCTACTCAATCACACTATATTAGGTATTTAGAACATTTCCAGGGCCATCTAAGTTTATGATTGAACTTTTAGAAGGCATACACAATATGACTAATATTAAACCTATTAATTGGTACAAGTTAGTGGTTTGATAAAGTATAAACATCTGTGGTGATAAGGGAGTAGGGGAGGAAATGAAGCCACCCTTATAAAATGTTCCTTCTGGACAAACATATACATCTTTCTATACTTAACACCATCTTTTAGAAAGGATAACATTCCATGGCTTTTAAAAAAGACAACTAGCCTACTGTTGATTACCAAAATTTCTACAAGAGCGCAATCATACCACACAAGTACTATAGAACAAGATAAATTGTAGTTCAGAGTGCAGGGTCTTGTGGTACGCTGCTTGCCTTAGTTCATCTCTAGGCCCTACTTTCCCCACTTATCAAATAAAGGAACCAGTCTAAGTCTTTATGGGGGGTTTAATGTACAGCTTGTGAAAATACTTTTAATGATGTCTCCTGGCACATAGGAAACAATATCATCCACCACTGCTACCAAGTGCTTCCTTTTGTGATTGAGAAGTTCCTCCAGTATGCAAACCAATTTCCCCTAAAATTGGATGTTGTAAGTAAGTCTTTAAAAGCAAGGTTATCTATTACAGAATGGAAATTATAAAAGTGACACCTCACTAACCCTGACACATGACTTACTTTATCACATTATGGTAGACATGACTTGACTCACAAACATCTTAATTCCGTTAAGTTTATACTTGGTTTCACTCATTTTCATTAATCAGTTGTGAATTTTTTGTGACACACTTCAGGTAGAAACTGATTTAGACTTGATGACTTAGGAAATACTGAAAACTGAACAGTGAACCAACAACCTCCGACTTAGTTGGTTACCCAACATCTTGGGCACAGTAAAATAGCTGATGAACTCACATCCTGTCTTTTTTTTTTTTTTTCCTTGTGGCATCCTTGCGCAGGGGCCATGCTAATCTTCTCTGTATCGTTCCAATTTTAGTCTATGTGCTGCCGGAGCGAGCACCTCACATCCTGTCTTTAGCTCTACAAATGTTAAGAATCATTTCACCTATCGTTATTAGGTACAGGTGATTCTGGAAAAGATAAGGATTTCAAACATCTCAGTTTTGGGAAACAATAGACACTTTTAGCAGTTAAGGCAAATGAAGGTCACTGGTATTTGGAGGTAAAGATAAACAGTGGGACAGCTAAGAAGGCAAGTTAACCACACCTATTTAAATTTTACACTAACTTTCAATCCTTATGAAAATCTTAAGAATCTAAAGCCAGCTAAAGGATCAACCCCTTAAACATCTCACAATGCTATCACAATTTGATTCCTTCACATTACCACAATACTTGGCCTGTAAGTCATTAATCCCAACTTCCCAAAGCTTTGGGGTCGGGAAAAAGTTCAAGAGGAAAGAAAAATGCGTTTTCATAATGTTGCATCCACACAATCTCGTGCTCAAAACAAAAGAAAAACAAACAAAAATCAAACCAAATTCCTTAACTCATTATAAATGAGGAAATGCAGTAGTAAAGTGAGTAAACACCTTAAAGCTACTAAGAAGCAAATGTGACCTATATTAGTTCTTGGAAGAATAAAACCCACTCACCTATGTGTTCCTTTAAGCTAGGGATGAAACTATAAAACTAAGTTACAGTAACAAACTAAGTGGTATGTCACAGCCTATTTACTATATGCTGAATATAGATCTTTTTCTATTGTAGAAAGCAGTACTAAAAACAGATGTGTATTGGCTCATTCATTCCTTAAGTTAAATTTGACTATACCCTTTTTCCTCTTAATACTATGTGGCTAACCCTCTCAATCACTAAAATATATAAGGGTATATATGGCAAACGACTGTTAATAATGTCTTAATCGCTACTACAGAGCTTAGAACTAGTGTTAAGTAATTGCTATATAATTATTAAAGTTTTGAAAACTAAATAAACTTTAAAAATTTCTACCAATCCTAAAGTTCATTTTTTTAGTCATCTTGCTAAGCCACACATAGCCTCTTAGCCAAGCCTCTTGATTTGTAACATCACTATGTTCTGGTGTAATTTACATGTATAGACTGTATCGTTGAGAAAGGGAAGAAAAGACCATTGTATCAAACCATCAAGAGTACTCTTGCAATCCTCAAAACTAGGGAGGCTGAGGCAATACAACTGACAAGTTCAAGGCCAACAAGAAATAAAACACTTTAAGAAAAAAAAAAAAAAGATCACAATAATGCTAAAACTATATAAATGAAAGTAAACCTCTTATTCCTCAAAAGACAAGAGTTAAGAATTAATGAAATTTAAGATGTGAAAGATTCTTTTTTTGTTGTCTGTTTTGAGACAGGGTTTCTGTGTGTAATCTTGGCTGTTCTGGAACTCCTCAAACTCACAGCGATCCACCTGCCTGCCTCCTGAGTACTGGTATTAAAGGTGTGTGCCATCACACCTAGCTGTGAAAGATTCCTAACAGACACCTTTATAATTTAATCAAACAACAGATGTTAAAACTGCGTTGTTTTACAAAATGCATGTGAAAAAAATTAAGTAACAAGTTTCAAAGGGGAAAAAATACAGAAAGAGCTTGTTTCCAAACTAACTTTTCTTCTAAGATATATTTTATTTGTGTGTGGTGTGTGGTATGTGGTGTGTGTGTGTGTGTGTGTGTGTGTGTGTGTGTGTGTGTGTGTGTGTGTGTGTGTGTATGTATACGGGGTACCCTGAGGCCGGAAGATGGTATCTGATCCCTGGAGCTGGAGTTACAGGCATGGTGTCACCTGCCTGACATATGTAGTATTGGGATCTGAACTTGAGTGATCTGAACTTGAGTTCTCTAGAAGAGCAGCAAATGCTCCTGACAGCTGAAACTATCTCTCCAACCCAAAGGATTAAGATTAGTAACATAAATTTTCAAAAATTTGAAGAGGATTTTCCATGTAGAATCGAAAAATGGCACAAGCACTTTTTGCCAAAAACCCAAAAATCTTGTGAGAACAGGGCTTACCTATCTGTTATAGGCAGCAGGGCTCTTGAAGGAGGGTCACCAAAAAAGACGCCTGTCACAGAGCCAGAATTCTGTCCTCACAGCAGAAAGGTTGTACTGGGTGAACAGATGAACAAAATAAAAAATTAGCTTAAAATACAGGATTCTTCTAACTTGGTTGAGAAAACCCAGAATGACAAGAAAAAAGAAACGTACAATTCTAGTTAGAGTTCACAAAATGATGAAGTGTAAATGGATTTTTATCAAGGCAGTCTTTCAACTTTGATTTCCAACGAAAGATTTAAATAGATTACTCAGTTTTGTAATTTCCTCCATTCAAATTATGAAGTTTCTTAGTTTCTAAAAGCATTATTAAGGAATAGCAAAACATGTATGTCCACATCCTACCACTATCAAATTTTTTCAACAACTAAAAAGACCATGTGACAAAAATTGTAACTGCAGGTTTCTCTGAGTTGTAGAATGTCTAAATGAACAACCACCCCACTTTTGATTGTCTTTTCCCTATGAAGTCAGGAAATGTAACATAGCTTCCAAAAAAAGATGTAAATCCACATCAGATTTGCAGTGTAGCAGCCACTAGAAGAGAAGTACTAACACCTGGATTGTAGCTCACAGCTAAACAGTGAACAACGTTCTGGTCAGTGTCACAGACAGAGCCTCTTGTTAAAGGTATCCCTTCCAAGGGAAAAAGGCAAACACCATAAGATAGCCTGTTGCTTGTTCTTCCTTGTCTTTAAACATAAAACCATTAAACTCTGTGATCATGATTAACTGATTAGGACGCAGAGAAATCAAGATGGACTGAACTGGGAGAAAACACATCAGCTATTACTCTGCTACAGAACACAGGTGCACCACAATACCAATTCGTCAGGCAATATATGCTCACTAATGATGGCAAAACTATTCTGCAGATGAACCGGTCTGATGAACCCACAACACAGGAAGGATCATACACCTGACAATGTAAAAACCTGGTCAAGAGCCCACGGCTGAAGAAGGCCTGGGCCCACAGAAGGAACACATTACTAATGTTTATCTACATGAGTAGTATTTGCATGTTAAGTATTTGTGCTTAGATTACTGCAGCTCTCAGCCTAGGGCAGAAAAGCTCCTTTTTGCAGAGGAAAAGAGTTAATGCAATGAGTCTTATTCAGTCAAAGTACAGAAAAAGGGATGAGCACCCACCCTTAAATTGGACATTTGTGTCAACTCCCACCCAAGGCTCAGGGAACATCATAGAAGAAAGAACAGAATGAATTCAAGAGCTGGAGGATGGGGATGATTGTCATGAAACACAGCCATCCAGACAAGACACTACCACTGCAACCATGAACATACAGCAGCTATGTGAATGCCTTCACAAGATTGGCCCTCCAACTTCTCACCATGGATAGAGGTGACCGCAAAGCCCATCATCCGTCCTTTTCTTAGGAGCTAATGATGATCAATGGTTTCTGGAGGAGGAGTCTTTTTTTAATCTAACCACTGGGAAACTAGGTGGGAAGGTTTCAGAAGGAAAGACAGACACTAGAGGGTAATGGGAGGTATTATTAAGTATAATACACTGCATGTTTATTAAAAAAAAAAAAATGGGAGAAAATGTCCTTTCTATGTCAATTAGAACTTTCACAGAAACTAAATCAGCCATAAAGTATTTGAAGTAGTTGTAAATTTAAAGGGCTTCCACGGCAATATAAAATTAGTCTTTTGTTTTGTTTTTATATTTTCATTTTTTCGAGACAAGGTTTCTCTGTGTAGTTTTGGTGCCTGTCCTGGATCTTACTCTGTAGACCAGGCTGGCCTCGAATTCACAGAGATCCGCCTCCTGAGTGCTGGGATTCCCGAGTGCTGGGATTAAAGGCATGCGCCACCACCACCCTGCATAAAATTAGTCTTATTGGAGAGGAAATTTACTAAGAAATAAAAGAAAACAGCCATCTGTCTATAAACTTTATTGGAATTGTATCTTATAAAGCCTGTCAGGACAAACTCATGCAGAAAAAAATCCCCCTACATTTTCATATGGCATGATTTGATGTACTTAATGTCTACAAACCATTTTCTTCTTTATCCTCCATGGATTTCCATCATTTGATCTGGATTTCCTAGTTTGTGTCACCGGAGAAAGAAAAACTCTAATTTACACTGGAATAGTTCACCTGTGCTTCTTCCTAAACTTTATCTTGGCAACAAGACTGGATTTAGAAATGGTACTTGGAATAAAATGTCTTCTTTTGGGGAAAAGGGGAGCCTTTTAGACAGGGTTTCTCTGTGTATTCTCGCTGTCCTGAAACTCATTCTGTAGACCAGGGAGCCTCTGCCTCACAAGTGCTGGGATTAAAGCAAGTGACACCATGCCTGGCTAAGATTCTAATAGTAATAATATCAACTAATGCAGAATATATGTTGCCAGGCACTTTAAAGTCATTTAATATGGCCCTATGAGGTTGCTTCCAATTTTACTAATGGGAGATTGAGTAGAGAGATTAAATAATTTGCACAAAGTCATATAGTGAAAAACCAGGGGAGAGCAAGGATTTAAACCCAGTTTCCAAACCTCATGTTTTACGAAGACAAAACAAAAAACAAAGTTTATATTTTACAATGACTTTTCATAATTTAACTTTTCATGATTTGTGCTTAATATTTAAGAAACAGTTAAGGACACATGGTAAATGAGCAAAATATTGAACAAGAAAAATAATTAGTTTAAAGTCATGGGGACTGGTGAAGCAGTTCATGCCACATAAGCATAAAGAGTTGAACTCAAACCCTACCACCCACATTAAAAAAAAAATAGGCACAGTGATGCAATGACTACAATTTTAGTGCTAGGAGAATCCCTGGGGCTTCCTGGCCAGCCAGCTTAACCTAGTTGGTTGGTATGGTCCAGGTGCCAGTTTAAGACCCTTTCTCAAAACAGATGGATGGAGACAGGCTGTGGTGGTGTATGCCTTTGATTTCACCACTAGAAGGGCAAAGGCATGTGTATCTTTGTAAGTTCAAGGCCAGTGTGGTCTACAGAGACCCAGTCAGTGCTATATACTGAGATCCTGTCTCAAAAATGAGGTTTTGGGAGCAGTGGCTCTTGAGGGTTGCTCCCTGGCATCCATACACAAATCTGTCACAATTATGCATGTACATATAAACAAACGTTTTCCTCTTAGGTATCAAACCATAAAATCTGAGCGTTCAGATTATTCATCTTCTTTCCACACCAATATACAGTAGAGGTTGGAAGGATGGCATAATGGCTAAGAGCACTTGCTGTTCTTTTAAAAGACCCGAGTTTAATTCCCAGCATCCATGCCAGGTGTCTTACAATCACCTGTAACTCTAGCTTCAGGGTATCTGATGCCCTCTTCTGGCCTCAGAAGGCACTGTACTCATATACACAGACACACATATGCATATAACTAAAAAAAATTTTAAATGTATGAAGCATCTATAAGATTTGTAAAAAAAAAAAAAAGTTCTCACATTATGAAAGTACTCATACTTAATTTCATGAGCACCTTTAATATTCTGACATTAGGAGCTGGAAAGATGGCTGAGCTGTTCTTCCAAGGGATCTAGGTTTAATTCCCAGTACCCATACAGCAGCTCACAACCATGTGTAACTCCAATTCCAGGGGATCTAATACCCTCTTCTGGCCTCTGTGGGCAACAGACATTAAAACAAGCATGAATTTTAAGTATCTCAAGCCAAACATATATACTAATAACATTTATATAAACAAGTTTACTACATATCTTTTTTTTTTCTTTTTTCTTTCTTTCTTTTAATTTTATGTGCACATTTGTCTGTGTGAGGGTGTCAGATCCTCTGGAACTGGAGTTACAGACAGTGGTGAGCTGCCATGTGGGTGCTGGGAATTGAACCTGGGTCCTCTGGAAGAACAGCCAGTGCTCTTAACTGCCGAGCCATCTCTCCAGCCACTACTACCTATCTTTTAAAAAAAGATTTATTTTTAAGCTGGGCGTTGGTGGCGCACGCCTTTAATCCCAGCACTCGGGAGGCAGAGCCAGGCGGATCTCTGTGAGTTTGAGGCCAGCCTGGGCTACCAAGTGAGCTCCAGGAAAGGCGCAAAGCTACACAGAGAAACCCTGTCTCGAAAAACCATAAAAAAAAAAAAAAAAGATTTATTTTTAATTATAGGTATACACGTGTGTCTGTGTGAGAATCTGTAGATACATGTAGGTTCCTGCAGAAACCAGAAGAGGATATTGTAACCCCTAAAGCTGGAGTTTACAGGCAGTTCAACCTGGGTACCAGAACTGTTCTTTTGCAAGAGCAATACAAGCTCTTAAACAACTCAGCAACGTTCCAGCCCCATAATTTACCTTATTCTTTTAATTTTGTGGTGTTCAGTAGATTAAAAAGCACCCTTCCTGACCACATGAGAAACATCTGTTAGTATTCAGAGACATTTCTGGCTATTACAACTGTGCAGTGCTTCCCACAAGGAATTATCTAGACTACAATGCCAATCCAGGATTAATCAAACCTATACACTTCTATATATAGAATAAATTCTAACCCCTAATGTAAGACAATAAAACACGGTATACTTGTTGTTGCTGTTATAGCAGTGGCGGCAACCGCTGCTACTGTTTCTGGGATTACTATTTCATAATTGCTTACTACAGCTAGCACAATGGAGACCCTGGCAACAAAAGTAGCTACCAGTTAGTTAATCTTTCATTCTATTGAGTGTGATAAATTTAATAGTTACATACATTTCGATTGGCTTTGAAAATTATAAATTTATAAACTCAAGTTCCATTTGCTTTTAGGATACCATCTTACAAGGACTCCAATTTGCAGTAAGGCTCGTTAAGGAAGGGAATGGCTCAGTTGCCTTTAGTCTACTGGCTATGGGTGGGTTAGGACTTCTGTTGGTCTTTTCTAGGTCAAACACACAGATTGCAAGCCCAGCGCCACTTTGAAATCTTTGGCAGCAGTCAACTCTGCAGCTCACACAAAATTGAGCCTGTATGATAATGAGTATTCAGAGATGGGTAATGCCTGGGGGGGGCACTCACCAACTTAAGACAGAGTACCTGTGTGGCCTGGGCAGGCGTCTCCATGACGGGTAAGGTGACCTGCTGACGTCCCACGCAACCTAAGTCAGAAGCTCATTTTTTAGTAAAAGGGGGACCTGTAGGGCCCTGGCCCCCGTTTTGGGTAACTGTTGCCTTGCTTTCTGATCTTGACCTTGATATCCTCCCTATGCTAATTCCCTGCCGGGTTCCACCCTCCTGAATGCTTAAGGGAAGTTCCTTGTCTATGTATCCTGCCTAATGGGCGTTAACAGCTTAGCTGCAAGATTGTAAAACATCACTAGTGAACTTCTGCCCTCCGGGGTTCTCCCATTGTGCTGTATGCCTGTATTTAAGACCTCCTCCCTCCTTCAATAAATGGCATTTGGCATTAAAAAAAATTAATAAAAATAAAATAAATCACATGGCATTACAAAAAAAATACGGCATACTAAACATCATTAAGAACAGGAATGTTCACCTTCTGTACCTACTTTCCCTGACCTTGACTGAGGCGATAGCAAAAGCTTAATTATCTCAATTAACAGTTTTCCTCCTACCTAGTATGCACTTTGTAAGCATTTTGCAAATATTTGCAAACAGAAAATGTTCCATTTTTAGGTGACATAAACTTCAATGCTGTTATTCATTAAGTATTTCCCAAAAAGTTGGAGGAAAATGACAACCTTTAACACTTTACTTTTTGCATCAAATTAAATCAGTTCAGGTCAATTATAAAATATTAATATACTATGAAAAAAGAATGTGGTCCCATGGGCTGGAAAGATGGCTCAGTGGTTAAGAGCACTGGCTGCTCTTCCAGAGGATCCAAATTCAGTTCCTAGCATGGTGGGGGCTCACTGTCATATATAACTTCAGTTTCAGGGGATTCTGATGTGATCCTCTGGTGGCTGCAAGCACCAAGAATGTATGTGGTGCAAGGACATATTTGTAGAAAAAAACCCACACATAAATGCTGAAACAGAATATACATGCTCCTCTGTGTTTCTGTTTACAGTGTACAGTTTTGCTGCTTCCTTTTCCATCCCCTCCTCTAGATGGTGAGAGCCAGCTCAAGGCGCACTTCAAATCTAGGTCGCAAACTCAACTGTTTTCAAACTTTAATGTTGGATGGGGGGAATATAAGCCTGGTCAATTATTTATGTAGCTTCACAACGAAAAGGAACCAACATTGTTGGTCAGTGGCGGTGCGTACCTTTAATCCCAGCACTTGGGAGGCAGAAACAGGTGGATCTATGGGAATTTGAGGCCAGCCTGGTCTACAGAGTTCCAGGATAGCCAGGACTACATAGGGAAACCCTGTCCCAAAAAAATAAAACAAGAGAACTGACATCGAACTATTTGCTTATTTATATAGCAAGAATATTTCTCTCTTTGACAGAAAACAAGTTAAAAAAATACATTTTTACCTCCTCTTCACTTTCTTTCTCTTCATCTTCTGAAGACTCTTCCTTATTTTTCTTCTCATCTTCATCACTACTAGATTCATCTGACAGAATTTCAGGACATTTGGTTTGCTTTGACTTCCTTGTTGTTCCAGAACTGTTCCGTTCCTTTTTACTACCTTTGCTTGAAGATTTTTTGGGTTTTGGCAATGGCTTTATGTAAAAAAAAAACGAACAAAAAAACCCGAACTAATTAACAGTAACATCAATAAGAGTTATTTCTAAATTAATCAACTTTTAATAATTCTCAACTCAAATTCTGTCAGAAAGTATTTACAGGCTTAGAGAAATCATCTTTAAATGTGTCAGGCTACCTAAAACTGCATTACCAGTATTCTCAATTGTCTTGTAAACACCTGGCAAGACCATTTGCAAAGGGTACTTTTAGTTCTGAAACAGGACTAGAAGTATGCATTGTAATGAGTTCAGGTAGTATTTACATTGGATCAAGACAGTATTTGAAATTAGACTTAATTTATTTCATTTTTATAAGCACTAAAGATACCATTACTAGGAGCTTCTTGCTTTAATGAATCAAAGGAGTGGAAGAAACTGCATAGAGAAATAAAGCTTAATCAGCAACTCTATACCCTACATTTATAAATGAACTGTACCAACTCTTTCAGTAATGCCAAGTTCTCAGTTACATTCTTCAGTATGCAATAAATGTTGCGTAAGTTAATTATCAAAGTAATAACAGGCACGAAATAAGTAACTTGCTATACACCTTCAGTTAAACCATATCCATTTCTAATCACATGAGGAAAACAATTTGATCAGCCAATGAATTTATTTTTAAACGCTTTCTTAGGAGTATTTGCTAAATTCTAAAATTTAAATACTATGTTAACAGTCCTACATAATTATTTCCTCAACCTATTTCCCTTATTCCAATGCCTTCCAGACAGAAAACCCTGGAGCCTTGGTTTGTATCTTATGTGACATTTAGGTAGTTTTCTTAATCTTTGTTGTTGTTGGTTTTTTTTTTTTTTTTTTTTTTTTTTTTTGAGGCAGAGTTTCTCTGGTTAGCCTTGGCTGTCCTGGAACTCCCTCTATAGACCAGGCTGGCCTTGAACTCAGAGACCCACCTGCCTCTGCCTCCCCAGTGCTAGGATTAGAGTGGGATCAAAGATGTGCATCACCACCAGCTACTTTTCTTCTGATTTTTTTCCTTTTTTTCTTGAGACAGGATTTCTCTGTAACAGCCCTAGCTATCCTGGAACTTGGGAGATCCACCTGCCTCTGTCTCTTAAATGCTGGGATTAAAAGCATGCACTGCCACTACAACCACCCGACTACTTTTCTTAATCTTGTACTAGTCATATTTGATTAGAAGGACAATATGATATTTGATTTATATTATGAAAACATTGCAGTTCTGTCAATGAAAGGCATATATTTGAAATGCTGATGACATCACTGGCTATCAACACAATTCTGTTGTTAAATTACTGTTTCAGTAAGATAAAGAAAGGAAAGGGAATAACCATTTTACTGAAATGGTAAATAACGAATCCTTACTTTGCCGGAAGGCTTTGGATGCATTAAGAAATTCAAGATCCTCTTCACTAGTTTGCTGTTCACGCCTGATCTCTCTAAATCGAGAACCTCACAGATGCTCTTTAGCATCGCATTCCTAAACCTGAAACAGAAAGCAGGGAAAAAACAAGGTGAATACACACGAGTTCGTAAGTACTCTTCATGCTATAAAGAGGCAAGAGCTAGCAAAATTGGTCTGTTTGTTTCCATAACAGTTACAAGTATTTCCCTGTAGCTTATTCTTAGTCACCTCACCAGTGTACAGTCATTGATTAGAAAACGAATATTTACCAATGATTTAAGTAAACTCACTGGAAAATTACATAAGTTTCCATACTAAAAAATTCATGGACTTGAAAATGGTTTAGGTTAGTGACTCAGCATTACAATGTCTTAATGAAGACCTAATCATTTCTATTTAAATTCTTTATCTATAGTCATTTAATAAACAAAGTTCTAAGAGTGTGTCACTTTGTTAGCATTATGGAAAAATGACAATTTCTCATCAAAGAAATTATTTTCAAAGAAAAGTTCAAAACATGTTAATAAGAAGTGTAACAGCAGGGAACAGAAATACATTTTATTACATTTCCTTCAAACCTTATGAGCTTTGAATTCTGAGAGATTACCTGTATCTTCTGGAAAATGAAAATTTAAGTTTTCAATAGTTCTAAGTCACTAGTTACTAGAACATAAAATAACCCTAGTTGACACTATGAAAGACTTGTCAGACCCTGACACCTGAATTAAAGTTAGCGATCCACTGAAAATGAGTAGGCATTCATTTTTCAACACTAAAGGTAAGCTTACAGCATACCAACCAATCAATATTTACAAAAATAACTTACTTTTTCAGCATTTCTTCCTTCTTTTTATACTGGGTACTGCCTTTTTCAAATGGAAAGCCACTGAACTGACCCACATTCTTCTTTAATGAGGATACCTGAAAATATTTTTGTTATTGTTAATGCTACTATCCAGTAATATACAAATGAAAAAAAATCAAAGATAATGTCTTTATTTTCAGATCTGTCTTCCAAATTAAAATATTGATTTATTCAATAAACCTGAAAAGTATTTGCTACTAATATGCTAACATTACAAAAATTCCACAACTAATTCTTTGGAAGGTTTGGATCTGAATGTATATTCACCTAGCAAGTTACCATAATTGTTCCTTAGGTAGGTATAGAAAGTTACTAGTCAATGACTCTATTTTTTAAAAAGCAAATAATTTTAATTATTCCAAAAAGTTAATGCCATTCACTAGTTAGGAGAGTGTGTAAGTTAAGATTGTTGTACGAGCTGAGGTTAGTACACGTGAAAACAAAGTAGACCATGCTTCAGATAGCCTTAAGAACACCTAACTTGTTTTACACAACCCAAAGCAAAGTTTCTGATTTCAAATACAGTTATTTGGGCTGGAGAGATGGCTCAGCACTAAGAGCACTGGCTGTTCTGCCAGAGGAACCAGGTTCCATTCCCAGCACCTATATAGTGGCTAGCTCACAGCCATCTGTAACTCCAGCCCAAGGGATCCAAATACCTCCTGAGGCACCAAGCACACAACAGACAGACATGCAGGCAAAACACCCATACAAACAAAACAATCCCTTTCTTTTCAAGTAGTTACATTTAGGGCAACATAATAACATATCACTTGGCAAACAACCCCTACCCACTTTTATGGGTGTTTCAACTACAAGGAAATATTTATTGTGAATGGCCAGAACATTGAAAAACAAATTTATTTTAATACAGTTTTTTAAAAAAAAAAAAATCACAACAGATTGTATTATATAATTCAGATTTTCAATTTGGAGCATATTTCATTTCCTTTTTTGTTTTGGTGCTGTTGGAGACCCAACTTAGAGCCTTGGGCATGGCAGATCAGCAATCTATCTCTGAACTATTCCTCTATCCCTAGCTGGGAGGAAAAACAAAAGAAAGCCCAAGGTATTGCTTTGTTAATAACCAGCTACTCTACTACAGTATGTCACTTAACAGTCCATGTCTGAATTTACTCCCTGGTATTATACAGAAACTGAACTAGTTGATCATCACAGTCTTTCAGGATTAAAATTATGGCTCTATAATAAAGCATCTTAAATGTATTAAGTATCAAAAAACATAGTAAAGATGTTTTCAAACGTCTTACTGTGCCTGGTCTGTTGTAAAGCAGTTTGTGTAGATTTCTAAGTTCATCTGTTTTCTTCTTACTCAGAAAGAAATGTATCCTTTCAATTTCACATAGTTTCTGACCCTTCCCTGGAAAAAAAAATCATAATTAAATACTCAGGCCTTTAATATTCAGTTAGTTTAATGAAAATCATTCCCACAGCATAGTTTGTATAACTTTGTGCTAATAAGGAAAATTAAAATTATGCCAAAATAGATCACTACTTCCTAAACACTAAGTATGCTGCTATTACCAAGCATTTGTTAATCACTTTTTTGCCTAATTGAGCATTTTCACTGTAAAAGAAATATAGAATAAACTTACCTTGTTCAATTGTAAATGGCTCTCTTTGTAAGGAAGACACTTGCATTGTCAATCTCTCTACTTTCTTCTTTTCTCTCTTGCCTTCCACAATGAGGCTCTTTTCTAGGAATTAATTGAATAATTTAAAATTTCTTAAATAACAAAAAGCTAAAATAATGTGTTAACTTTATAAACAGGTGGGGAAAAAGATCTCCCATAACCAACAGCATACTTTCCATCTAAGCATGATTTAAGAAGCAAATAACGTGAAACATGGAACACTGGAAGCTTTTATTTTTTTAAGAGTATCATTTTACTTAAGTTTGTCAAGCACCCAGCCTAAAATAACAAAAACTCTTATCCAATTACATTTATCACTATTAAAATCTAGTTATTTGACTTACGAAAAATCAGTTTCTCACTAATCATTTCTTTTTGATACACAAGAGAAATGTATTAACATGTATTTAACATGTACTAATTAAAATGATTAGTATTTCATTCTGTTTGTGGGCCTTTAGACTCTTCTAGTTTTTCATACAAACATGTAATAAATTATTTTAAACAGTTATCCTACTGTGTTATAAACACTAGAGCATATTTCTCCTACTAACTGTACTTTGGTACCTGCTGTAAGATAGCTGGCTGGACATTACTTGCAGTTATAATTATGTTCATGACAGCCATGAGTCACTCTAACAAAGTTAAATACTGTTTAGTCTAGACTTCTAAGAAAAACCCAGGAAATACATAATATATAAAGCTTAAAACATTGTTACATTTATCAAAAACTACTTACTTATTGATTGAAATCTAGTCAAACTATATTTTGTTGTAGGTCCTCTCATTCATTCAAATGAATGTCTATTAGGTCCAAAAATGTACCTAATACTCAAAACAATGATATTAAACATTTTTTGAAATTTCTACTAGTATAATGAAAACTATACTTAATGTAAAAGATGATAAAAAGAGCTTAATGAAAAATACAAATAAGAGATAAGGGTATAGCTCAATGATAGACTGTCTGAAATGCTCAAGTTCCTGGATTTAGTAGTCAGCTTTGGGAAGAGAAAAAGGTAACAAATATAAAATTTGTGAGCCTGCCTGGCCAGATTGCTGGACATGCAAAGGTGCTTTCTGCCAAGTCTGGTGACCCAAGTCCAACATCCCAGAGGCCTAAGCCCAAGAAATAATATGGTGGAAGATAACTGATTCCCTCAAGTTGTCTTTTGACCTTCACATGCACCATCCCTGCCACACACAACAAATAAAAACCACAAAATGCTTTGTGAGGGACTGGAGACATGGCTCAGCAGTTAGGAGCACTCACTGCTCTTTCAGAGGACCAGTGTTTGATACTCAGCACTATATGGCAGCTCACCACCATCTCTAACTCCACTTCCAGGGGATGATCAGGCACCTTCTGGCCTCTGAGGGCACCAGGCCATGCACTTGGTGTACATACATACATGCAAGCAAAACATTCATATACAGAAATAAAGATAAATCTTAAAGTTTTGTGAGTTGAAGAGGGATTATTTTAGGGTCAGGGAAGAAAAAGGATCAAAACATTAGTGTAGGCTTTATAAGATAGTTCAGATTTGGGGAAATAAGAAGTTGCGAAGAATTAATGGACAAAGATAGAATTAAGTATGTTACAACAGCTCCTATAATCCTCAATTTACTCTTGCTTAATCGAAGTCATTCACTTGATTTGGATCAGGATCTACAAACTAATACTTAGTCCAACCCTGGAGCAGAGCTTTCAAACTTAATGCATGCTGGGCTGTTACCTGGACAGTTTCTCCATGTCTACAGAAACCCAAACACATCCAAACGACCTCATACTCATCTGCAAGCTTGTTCATTTCTGTATTTTTCTAGAGAATATCAGCATCACTCAAACCCTACAGACAAAACCTGAGAGTCACAGTTCCAGATCAGCTTCTCTCATCTTCCCCAAATCCCTCCAAGTCTGCTGTAGGCGCCTCAGTTCACAGACCTCGGTGACTTCACTGTCATGCACTTTTTCATTATACTGACGGCTAAGGGTTCTGGGCTAAGGAGAATTAAAAACTTCCAATCCCAGCATCTCAAGTACCTCAAAAGAGAAAAATGAGTAATAATGATGAATTAGTTCTGAAACTGTTAAGGGCAAACCAACGAAATCCAGGATTCTATGAGTTTGTTAGCCTCCAAAACATTACTGCTTAGGCCTTTTATACTATATTTACATAACGTCTCAATTTCTTTCTGCCCAAGGAAACTCACCACCTCTAGTATCTCAACTTTGCCTCCCTAGGAAGACAAAAAAGTAAAATATCAGGAGTACAAGTGTTAAGAAAGTCTTAACAATACTGATATTGCAGCCAGCTTTCAATTACTATATTATAAATAACCTAAAAGTAATTTAAACAATTCTTATTAATATATTTATAATTAAAGCCAGTGTTGTACTTAAATGACACACTCCCATAAGGTCTTAGGGCACGTACCACTTCAAATAAAAAATATACTTTGTCCCCTTAGCCCATATTATATTTATAAAAAGAAGTAAGTCTGGGAAAAGCACTTGAACCCTGCGACCTGCTCTCTAGTCTGGCTGAGCTGTGGTCATCTGCACTGTCAAGTTGGACTGGACTAGTACTGAAAGCTGTGAATGACTCTGCCTTGGATTTTCCAATAGCTGAGAATGTCTCGGGGAAACTGGTGTACCTGTAAAGGGACAGCACCAAGCATCATGGATAACCGACAAAATACTCCCGCACGTCTCTAGGTTGGCTTCACAGCTCAGCTTCTAGTCAAATATGGTGACTATTATCACCTTCCTTTGAGCAGAATTAGCTCCAAAACCGAGACAGCTGTGGGTTCGCTTTAACTTTCAGTTC
>CABHPR010146821.1:0-16902 GCA_902168415.1 Peromyscus melanophrys
GCACCAGGATCCTGAACACGAGGTCATGGGGGTGGGGGGAGGCAAAGGTGGGCATTAGCACGTTCCAGGTCTAGGCCAGGCCTTTCCATTCTTCACGCAGTCTCCTATAACGGCCCCTTCCTACCGCTCTCATGTTTAAACCCTCCAGAGGTGGCCCAGAGCCCAGGCAGGCATGCAGACATGTTCTCAACATCGCCAGGTGATTGGCACCAGCTGCCTAGGTGCTCGCTCTATATGAAGTGTCCGGATCAGCTGAAGATGTCATCCTCAGGTGTGGAAGATTTCATTCTTCTAGAGAATGAAACCCAGGCTTCCCGCTTTGCTCTCTGGGCAGGCTAGTCTTACGGCAATGACACCAGACAGAGCTATCTGAAAGGAGAGGATCTCAATTGAGAAAATGCCTCTGTAAGATCCCGACATTTTCCTAGGGATTGATGGGGGAAGGCCCAGCCCATTGTGGGTGGGGCCACCCCAGGCTGGTCATCCTGGGTTCTAGAAAGCAGGCTGAGCAAGCCATGTTGAGCAAGTCGGTAAGCAGCACCCTCCATGGCCTCTGCTTCAGCTCCTGCCTCCAGGCTCCTGCCCTGTTTGGGTTCCTGCCCTCACTGCTTTTGATGAGGAGGGGTTATACGGAAATGTGAGTAAAATAATAAGCCCTTTCCTCCCCAACTTTCTTTTGGTCATGGTGTTTCATCACAGCAATGGAAGCCCTAGCTAAGACATCCTCGTAGGTCCTGGCAGCTGGCATCCCCCTCAGCATCTCTCCCAGCACCAGCACATTGCTCTAGGAACCAGCAGCACAAGGTCAGCCCTTTCCAGAGAATGCTATGAATCTCTCAGCCCAGACTTTGTCCTTCGCCTGAAAGAACTCCCCGCACCCCCAAGCCTCCCTGCCTGCCTCCTGCCAATCTCTCCAGCACAGGGCACCATTCAAGGCCCACCTCCCCCATGAACCCTGACGACCTCTACTGAGCTGGTTCTGTTACTTCTTCCTTCTTCCGTCCCCAGAACATTCTGGAGGCCGTAGTGACAGCATCCATCACGTCCCGCTGTCTGTCACTCCTGTCTTGTCCACTGCTGAGGCCTTCCCCGTTCCGATCATTCTTGTCTGTGGCCCTTCCCCAATTCACGCCTCGCTTGAACACCTCTCTCCAGGAGCCCAACGCTCTTTTCCTATGTCAGTGTAATTAACAGGCTATAAAAATGGCCGTTAAGGGCTTGTCTTTTAGGCAACCAGCCTCTCTCCCTCTTCCCATAACACCCCAGTTCCTTGTCTCCTCACAGCCACGGGCAGTCTTAATGGGATACGAATCAAGGTGCCCCTCCCCCAGCTGAGTTAACAGCTCACAGGTGGAGTGATATGTGGGCAGAAGGAACAGCTGTATGGGAACCATTCCAGAATCCCAGTGTCCAAGATAACACAGTGGGCACTTCCAGCTACCTTGACCCCTGTCTTACATCCCAGACCTCCACCCACCTTGGGCTCTTGCTATGATGCTGAGCAGTGGTCCCCACAGCCCACCAGCAAAGTGCGCTCCATTACTGAGTTGACCAAACGGGGCTCACATTCTAATGACCCCGCTAACTTGACCATATCATGAGGACATCCCGCCCAACCAAGGTCTTCTTTGGGGGCCTTGGAAAACAGTCGGAAGGGAACCGTGGGAGTGCCGCCTACCATGTGCGCTTAGCTGCATAGCAGATGCGCCCTTCAGACATACATGAATTCTCTTTCACTTGATTTTCATGCCATTTTGAGTCGATGCTAAGAAATTAGGTTAAGCGATTCTCAAATCACAGATACATGCACACCGGGTATAAGGTGTCACACTCCTGTTGGGCCTCCGGCGCTGGGGCAGAATGCTTGACTCACTGGAGAGAAACCCGGAATGAGAGGCAGAGACTAGAGAGCATGTGTGAGTTTAGGAGAATACCCCATCCTGTGCGCAATGTGGATGCCCTCCCCCAAGAGGCATGGAGCAGGAAGAGGAGAGTGCAGGAGACAGAGAAGCCTTCTCAGCAAGGGGTCCTCAGATAGGAAGTCTTGTTTTCCTGGACACTGTGACATGGCCAGGAAGCAAGGTTGAAGGCCAAGGTTAGGGATCAAATACTTCCGGGTCCTAAGAAGGATGAGAGACCTTGAAGGCTGGCTGGGGAGATTCACTAAGGGGAAGAGAATAAAGATGGGAGGCCCTGGGAAGCTAAGCTCCCTCCCCCTCCCATCCCCTCCCCACCTTCTCTGCCCTACTTCCTTCAGGAAAGCCTGTCTGTTGGCCGTATCCATCCTCTGTCGTGTAATGAATTATCTCCCAACTCCACAGCTGAAATCAGCAAAAACAAAAATCAAGCTTGCCACTCAGGTTCTGGGGTCCAGAGTAAGAAGGAGGAGTATGTTCTTATAAGGCCATCCCTGCCCTCTGAGGCCAAGGCTGAGGACCCGCTTCATGATGCTGGCTATGAATGACAAGTGTAGCTGAGAGGTGGGGAAGGGGGGGGCTCGGCCCCTTGTCCCTGTAAGACTACATGTGCACCCTCATGACACAGTGACTGTTTCCCCCACAGACAGACAAAGGCAGAAGCCAGGATGACTCTCATAACCTGTCCCCAGATGACACCATGGTCAGGGCCGCACTGGCTCTACACAGTGTGTGGGTTCTAGGAAAAAGATTCCATCAGGCCGTCGTCCCGAGGCCAGTGGGTCTGATGTCTGACACCAGGGGAACCCGAGGAAGTTCTAAGCTCTGTGTCCAGATAGACAAGAAGAAGATAGCCAGGGGTTATCAAGCATTCATCTGATCTCCATCACAGGAGAGGTGGATTCTGGGAATCTGTGGTCTCTGGTTCAAGAGCAGCCTTGGAACTGACAGGAACGATCATGAAGTTCCTCATGAACCTAGCAAGAGTGAAGGAGGTCAGGGATACGGCCCCAAGGGGAGGCGCTGACAGGGCAGAGGCCAGTACCACATTCTGCTGTCTCCTGGAGTGGGCCATCTGACTCAAAGAGCCTGTTACAGAGGGAGCCACAGTAGGGGTGCAGATCGCCCCCTGCTTGCCTGGGCTGAGGCTGAAGTTACTGGATGTTAAAGTTGCCAGGCTGCTTCCCTGCAATGAGCCCCAGGACAAGGAGGGCACAGGAGTGTCCTTGGTGGTACACACAGAATGCAAGCGAGTCCACATGTGACCGAGGCCAGTGCCCTAGCCAGGTACAGAGGGGGTGCTGGGGAGAGCGTGCCCTGATGAGAGGCCCCCTGATGGTGCACATGTTGTGCACAGAAGGGACATCTGCAGGGTACTAAGGACCCCATGGCAACCCACCTCTCCCTCAAGACCTCCCAGGAAGAGCTGGCTGTGGGGATAGGAAGCTAGGCTCTGAACTGACCTGATACATGCTGTCTGAGAGCTAAGGCTCCCCGGTGTCAGGTACTTGTCACCATGCCTGAGCCCTCTGCACAGGACCGACAACACTGCTCCCCTGGGTCCCACGGGAGCTCCATCCGCTGAAGGAGGTACTTTGAGCCAGGTCACAGGTCCAGCCAGCCTGTGTTATTAGACCATCTATCTGTCTGCCTGGAGGCTGGGGATGGTGGCACTCCCCACTTTTCTCTCTGGTCTGGAACTGGGGCAGTCAGGGTCTCCAGGGAACTGGAGGTCATTGGCTTTGTGGCCAGGCTTGTGACCACTGACCCGCTGCTGGCTCCGGCCCCAGGTGCCTCGGGGATTGGAAAAGTGCTGAGTGGCTGATTTCTTCAGCTTCTTTCTCTGCTGAAGAACACCCAAACTCGGGCTGACAAGATGGCTCGGCAAGTGAGAAAGCGCTTGCAGCCAACCCCGATGACCTGAGTTCAATCCCCAGGACTCACATGGTAGAAGGAGACGACTGATGACTCCCACATTTGACCTCTGACCTCCACACTCGGCACACTGTGGCACACAGGCACATACACACGGCACAATTAACCAAAATGTACTCATTTACATAAACAAATAAGTAAACCCTTTCCAGGCTCCCAGTGAATCCTCGCGTTCAAGCGCCCATTCCTTTCCTTGGCGCCAGGAGCCTCCCGCAGCCTGGCCATGCTCCACCTCAGACAGTAACACTAGCTAGTCATGGAGGCATTCCCTCTCTTCTAGGCTCTGGCCCAAGCACGTCACAAGAACCAAAGTCCCTGTGCACGACAGAAAGCATCCTGCACAGATTGCAAAACTAGTCCCGCTTTCTTCGTGTGGCTCAGAGATGTTAAGCGATGCCACCTCGGTCACACAGGGAAGGGGCAGCGTGGTTCATACAGGGCTTTTTGCTGACGGAGCATGGTCCAGGGCTTCATGTTTTACCCGAGTCTCATCCCTAGCCCCACTCACACCCAGTCATTCCCCAGGGCCTTGGCTTTCTGACATTCTGTCCGTCTGCTAGTGTCTGTCTGGAGGTCCCTGTAGGTAGGTGAGTAGCTGAGCATTCCCCCCAGCTAGAAACTGTGGCTGCCACCTTTGTGGCTGCCACCCACTTACTCAGTGACAAACCCAGTGGTCAGCTGGACGCCCGCTGGACCCCTGTCCCTGCCACCCATCAGAATTCCCACTTATACATCACTGTTACCCATACTCCCCTTGTGTGACCACCCCACCCCCCACCTCCGCTTGTTACTCACCCCCGCGCTTGGTCTTCTGTTCCAGGTCTGACCCAGGACACCACACTGCGTTTAGTCGCCCTGTCCCCTGGGCCCTGTGACAGTTTCTTATTTTTTATGGCCTTGAAGTTGTGAGGGACCGGCCAGGTAAACCGTGGAATGTCCCTCCGTCTGAGTTTGTCAGTCCTCTTTGTCATCTGTCTGGACTGCAGCGGACAGAACAGAGCTGGAGAGTAGGGGTGACCAACAACACAGGTCTGTGGGTAAGTAATGTCCCTCACTGCTGTCCTCCGTGGTCGTCTGGTTAAGGTGGGGCCTTCCTCCACTTCATAGAGAAACTGGGAATAGAGAGGAGTGTTGTAGGCGGGGAAAGCGAGGTGAGTCCCGAGCTCTAGGGACAGGAAGGTGACACAGCTGTGCCATGGAGTGTCCATGAAGACTAAACCCAAACCTCTTAGGGGACAAGACCCTGTGAAGATTGACCTGGAAGCCACAGAAGGTATTGCCAAGCTTAGCTGGGAAAGGAGACAGAACTGGTACAAGGGCCTTTGGAAGGAGACTGGCAGAAACAGGGACTGGCAGAAAGAGGGACTGGCAAGCAGAACTGAGCTGGAGAAAGGGGGCACAGTGTAGGGGCCAGTGATCTCAAGCTCCAGAGAGCCACAGCCTGGGTTCAAATCCCCAGGTTCCTACTTCCCAACACAGTGGTCTCAACCAAGTAGTTACTCCCCAAACTCAGTGCAGATTTTCCAGGTCCAAGCTTGGCCACCCTGTACCCACTGGACCCTGGCCACCCGGTACCCCTGTAGCCAGTGCCACCTCCCAGCCTGTGCTCCCTACAGACCGCAAGGTCAAGTGAAACTGAAACTATGGAATCCCGTGTCCACAGCATTAAGAGCTCAGGACATCTGCGGCTAAGCCTCACCCAAGCACGGGGCCTCCAGGCTGGGGGCTGCAGAACTCTGCACAGGGCACGGGGCTTGTCTGTGCTTCCCTGCCCAACCTTAGGGCTCACCTACTCCTACTGTCGGAAGCCTGTGCTACCCCACAGCCCCATGGGCCTCCATCACCATTCCCGGGCCCGTCCTGCTGCTCCAGCCGCCATACCCAGTGGCTGCCACTTTCATGTGGCTGTTCCACATCCTGCCCCAGGTGGCAGGCGGCACGAGAGCAGCCCAAGGTACTACCTACAATTAGGCTGTGTGTCCTTTAAGTTTATGGCTCTAATATCTTTGCCAGGAAGCTCTGGGCACCGAGGTTCAAGATGTCATGGAGTCAGCGGCTGGGCTTCCCCAAGGGCTTTCAAGCCTCCTATCCGCCCACAGTTTGGATGTTTTATATGAAAGGAGAAGCCTCGTTAGAATTTCATCCACTGGTTCCTTTTTTTTTCTTTTCCAAACATAAAATGAAAAATTAGAACTGGTGTCTTTTTCTCTCATTCGTGTGTGTATGTGTGTGCGTGTGTGTGAATGCGCATGCACACACGTGTGTGTGCATGTATGCTCTAGGGAATTGAACCCCCAGGGTTCAAGCCTGGTGGGCAAGTGTTCTGCTGCAGAGCCACACCTAATCTAGACCCCTTCAAATGCACATTTATTCACTTAGCCCTTTATTTGTCTGTAGTATTTTTTAATCTTTTGGCTTTTTTAAGACATATCTTTGTGTAACCCAGGTTGGTCTCAAACTCACCATGTAACCAGGGATGAGCCTAAACCCCCAATCCTCCTGCCTCCACCTCCAGCGTTCTGAGTTGCAGGCATAGACTGCCTCACCATTGTGTTGAACTGTAAGATGTGAGGTTTTCCTCGCTGGGTCCCTGGTGGTGGACTGTGGTCTGCAAAGGAAGCAGGCTCCCCTTTGCAGGGTGGAGTAAGTGAACCTCCTGTGTGCCTGCCTTACCTGTGTCCTCTCCATACCATTCTCAGGAGGTGGGATGTCGGGACCCTTCATCCTTTCCTGACTCTGTGTGAGCCGTGTGCAGGCGGCCTCGTCTCTCTGACATAATGGAAACTCAGGGAGTTCATGCCTGCTGGTATTCACCATGAGAGACTCTCGTGTTTCAAAACGGGTAGACAGATGGGTGAAAGATAGATTGATAGATAAATGATAGATGGATGGACAGATGATTGATAGGGAGGGGAGATAGGTAGGTAGATATATGATAGATAGATAGATAGATAGATAGATAGATAGATAGATAGATAGATAGAACCAACCATTTTATCCCACTTCCCCATTTTGAGTTTAGCGTGGCAATGTGTGGCCCCAGGCTGTCAGCTGGAGTTGCCACCACCTAATAGCTCAGCTGGGTTGGGCATCTGGGACAGCTCAGGCACACAATGGCATTAGCTGCCCACCGCTGACCAGTGGGTTTGCCAGAGCTGGCAATGTCCTATCCACAGGATGGCAGAGAGCGAAATGAGGTTTTGTACAGGCAGAGGCCTCCCTGTCAGGCACTCCCAGAGAACAGGCCAAGAAGCGTGGCTTCAGAGGCCAGAAGACACTTGCACTGGTTTGGGTTGTTTGGTTTTGTTAGGACCTATGTAGTCCAGCCTAGCCTCTAACTCACAGCAATTCTTCAGCCTCAGATTCCTGTGCCCTGGGTGACAGGTGTAAGTCACCCTGCCTGGCACTTCCTCTGCTTTCTACTGGCTATCCAGCCGGAAGTAAAGGGAAGGGACAGAGACCCCATTCCTCAACAGGAATTTTTTAATTGGGGGATTGGGGCTAAGCATGTGGCCCGGGGAGAGTCCTCAGTACCACAGGCATGTCCTGAGCCTGGCTTTTTTAGATTTCACACAAGCAAAGAGAAAACACAAGAATAGGAAGCAGTCATAAGCCACTGAGAGAGAGTCATGACATCTGTGACTGGTTCAGGCCTCATGTCATGTGTGTCTGGGAGCCTTTCAATTTTTATCTTTTCTCAAAAAAAAAGTGTCCCACAGGAGACCTTCAACAGAAAGTATAGAATGAAGGCCTCAGGTGTAAAACTGACAGTCTCTGTGACTGATGGCAGGAAAGAGACCAAACCAGAAGTGTATATCCAAGTGGCTTGATGTGTCGAAAAGCCAGACACAGAAATCTACTGCAGGGACACACCGGAGTGAACAGGTTATGCTAGTGGCAAAATTGTGTGTGTGTCTGTGTCTGTGTCTGTGTGTGTGTGTCCATGCATGCAGGTGTGCAGGTGTGACAGAGGAGGGCATCAGGGGTCCTGTTTTCTCACTCTCCACCTTATTCCCTTGAGAGACAGGGTCTCTCACTGAATGTGGCACTAAGCTGACAGCCAGCAAGTCCTAGCAATCCTCCTGTCTCCACCCCCCACTCCCCACCCTCCACCCCCCACCATAGTGCTGGGTGACAGATGGACACCACCATACCAGCTTTTTACACGCTGGGCGTCTGAACCCAGGTCCTCACGCCTGCACAGCGAGCATCCTTACCCACAGAGCATCTCGTCAGCCCCAGGGTTTCCTTTTCTACCAAGTCAGAAGCCCACACAGGTGAAGAACATTTCCCTGCCATCTCCTGGTCTCCCCCTCCGGCCAAGTGCTGCAGCCAGCAGTACAGCCACATCATCCCACCCAGTGTTTCCAGTCATGTGAGGAAAGCAGCCTCCGGCAGCAGCTGCACACCTCTGCACCCAAACCTTCCACCTTGGCTCCCATCTTCCCTTGAGCCCTGGGTGACCTCGCACCGTGGTAACAACAGGAGCGTGAGGGGAAGGCATCTTGCCTTGTGGTCGCCAAAAAGCAGAAGAGAAAAGGGGAAGGGGTGGAGCCAAGGTGCATCCTTCAAAGACACACCCCAGTGACCTACTTCCTCCAACTAGGCCCCACCTCTGCCTCCCACCCCCCAATAATGCCATCAAATTATGAAGACATTAGTGCACCACCTGGAGATAAGGTCAGAGTCCTCAGGATCAGGCAGTTCCCCCAAAGACCCACCTCTGAAGAGTGCTGTGTCTAGAGCCTAGCCTTTTGGGGGTGCTTCATAAATGAAGCACCACAGAACGGCTGAATGTTGGTGCCTTTGGAGATGTGGGAGGAACAGCTTAAAAAGCCCTTCTCCATGACACAGTAATGCCACGGAAAGCCACTTTGATTTGGAGCGGTGCGCCTCAGCACCCTGTCCTCTCGGCACCTTGAACAATCTGCTTGTCTCCTTGGATCCCAGATATAATCCCCGCATTCCATAAAACGATGCCAAGATGTCAGGAAACCAGACCATGGGGCGGACTTCTTGATCCCCGCGAGGCCTACTCTGAACCGCTCCTTGATGTTTCTCTCCGCTGCTCAGAGGGAGAAATCGATGACACAGTGACGAGCATATTAAAAACCACAGCTGAGTGCCAGCCACAGCCAACAAGCAGGCATTCTCTCCAGCGTGAAAGCAACCCAAGTGAGGCTTCCCAATGGCCTGCCGTGTGCCAGCTCCTGAGAACTCTGCACACAATGAAGGAGGCCACCCTGAGAAATCCCTTCTATGTCATCCCAGGAGCTGTGTCCAGTCTCCAAAACTGGATGCCAATCTCCAGGATGCCAATCACTACAGATGCCAGGCACCTGCATGCACCCAGCCACAGCTTCAGCCCCTTGACTTGGCGAGATTAGAGGTGAAGGAAGGAGGCTAGAGAAATGGCTCAGCGGTTAAGAGTATTTGCTGTTCTTACAGAGGACCCAAGTTCAGTTCCCAGCACCCACGTGCCCACAACCATCCAAAACTCCATTTCCAGGGGATTTGATTCCCTCTTCTGACCTCCACAGGGACCAGGCACAAACATGGTGTATATATACACACACACACACACACACACACACACACACATACACACACACACCACTTATATACACAAAATTAAATAAATGCATTTATTGCTTTAATCTTGTAAGAGGTGAAGAAGGCAGCTGGCACATTGGTCACCAACCTCAGATCTCAGTATTGATACCCCTGGAGAGCACTCCACAGAGGAAAGAGAGCCCACTGTGTGCCCCCCACCGGCTCCAGGAGGCTTAGTGGGCAACAGACAAGAGCAGCAACAAACAAAATGAGTAGAAACAGAGTCACCCCTTTGAGGGCTGGGCAGTTGGTGCAGGTGGTAAAGCATTTGTTAGACTAGTGTGAGAACCTGAGTCCAGTCAGCACCCCATCCAGCCCTAGGGAGATGGAAACGGGAAGATCTCTGGGGCTCCATGACCAGCCAGCCTATACTATTTTGTGGTAATATATTGT
This sequence comes from Peromyscus melanophrys, assembly GCA_902168415.1. NCBI lineage: Eukaryota > Metazoa > Chordata > Mammalia > Rodentia > Cricetidae > Peromyscus > Peromyscus melanophrys. Next base: position 9,858 of record CABHPR010146821.1, read on the forward strand.
GTACCCTAATAAAATTTGCCTGAAGATCAGAGAACAGACCAAGCCACTAGATTAAACATAGAGGTCAGGCAGTGGTGGCACACACCTTTAATCCTAGCATTCAGGAGGCAGAGATCCATCTGGATCTCTGTGAGTTCAAAGCCACCCTGGACTACATGAGATTGACTCAGTCTAGGAGAGAAACAGAGCCAGGCAGTGGTGGCACACACCTTTAATCACAGCACTTGAGATCTCATGCCTTTGCTTGGGAGGCACACACGCCTTTAATCCCAGCACTAAAAAGGAAGTGATGTGGCTGGGCGGAGGAAGGTATATAAGGTGTGAGGAGACAGGAACTAAAAGTTTTTCAGCTGAGGACCCTTTTGGCTGAGGACTCAGAGGCTTTCCAACAGAGGATTCGTGGAGTTGGCGAGATGAGATGTGGCAGTGGCTTGTTTCTTGGTTTCTCTGATCTCTCAGCATTTACTCCAATATCTGGCTCCGGGTTTTTTATTAAAAGACTGTTCAGCAATTCATGCTACACTATTTGGTGAGTTCCAGGCCAATGAGAGACCCTGCTTTAAAAAGAGGAAAAGGTTCCTAAGGAATAGCAGCTAAGGACATCCTCTGTCTCCACACACATGCACCCTTGAGCATGTATGTTCATATAAATGCATGTAACATACACACACACACACATAAAAGAATCATCCCTTTGAGTTCTACAAAACTATTTGTGTGTGGTTACGTGTGTGTGTGTGTGCACATCTGTGTGCACACATGCACATAAAGGATCTTCAGTCACTCCCCACCCTATGTTTTGAGGCAAGGTCTCTCGCTGAAGCTGGAGCTCCCCATTTGGCTAAACTGCCTGGCCAATGAGCCCCAGCGATCTTCCTGTCCCACCTCTCAGGACTGGGATGATAGGCACACCAAACAACAGGGGTTCCAAGGATCTGAACTCTGCTCCTCACATTTGCGTGGCACGCACATTCCTGAAGCACCCCTCTCCAGTCCCTCAGAGCCATATGTGAAAGCATGGTACAACGTTAAACAATAGGAACCCACTGGTCTAGCATTTGTAAGTGTTCAGCTCAGTGTCATGCAGCTCACTCACATCACCAGCTACCGTCTCCACTGTCATTTCCACAGCTTTGCGTCAGCCCCAAAGGAAAGCCTGTGCCCACTAGTTAAGAACCACCCCAGGCCCCACCCCTCAGCCCCCAGCCACAGCAGTTCTCTCCATGTGTGAATTTGACCTTCCTGGGGACCTTCTGTGAGTGGAAATACACATTTGCCCCTCCTGTGGTTCCTCTCATTCAATGTGTTTAAGGTTTGCCAGGATTGTGCATATTAGCATCTCTCCCCTCCTCGAGACTGACGGCCGGCGCGCAGCTGCTCTCCTGTGTTTGGCTGTTGTGAATGAGGCTGGAATATGCAGAGCTCAGTTTGGGTCCTCTCAGTTTCTCAAGTGTGTCCCTAGGACTGGAAGAGCTGGTCACACAGTCACTCTACCTTCAAATTCTAAAGTTTTTTTATTATTATTACATTTACTCATTGTGTGTGCGCACGCACACGTGTGTGCACACACGCACAAACATGCACACCGTGGCACATAGATAGCAGTCAGAGGACAGTTTGCAGGAGTCAGTTCTCTCCTTCCACCTTGTGAGTCCTGGGGATGGAACTCAGGTCGTCAGGCTTGGCAGCAAGCGCCTTTGCCCCCTGAGCCATCTCAACAGCCCTTTACATTCAATATTTTTATTTTTTTTAAAGATTTATTTATTTATCATGTATACAGTGTGTTCCAACTGCATGTTGCCTGAACGTCAGAAGAGGGCACCAGATCTCATTACAGATGGTTGTGAGCCACCATGTGGGTGCTGGGAATTGAACTCAGGACCTCTGGAAGATCAGCCAGTGCTCTTAACCGCTGAGCCACCTCTGCAGCCCCAACTTTTTTTATTTTTTAATGTATCTTTCACTTCATGTGTATGAGCATTTTGCCTGCACGTATAAATGTGCACCATGTGCATGCCTGGTGCCTGCAGAGGCCAGAAGAGGGCATCAGATCACGCCCTGGATGGAGTTGCAGATGGCTGTGGTCACCAGTGGGTGCTGGGATGGTTGTGGTCACCAGTGGGTGCTGGGAACTGAACTAGGGTCAGTGTTCAACGTCTTAAGGAATGCCAGGCTGTCTTCTCAGGATCCACACCATCTTATAGTCTGTGATCCGTTTTAAACCTTCAATTTGATGGGTTTTGTTTGCTTGTTTGTTCGTTTGAGACAAACAGAGCTGCTTGTGTGCCAGGCTGGTCTTGAAATCCCTATGTTGCTAGAAAATGGCTTTGAACTTGTGGTTCTCCTGCCTCCGTCTCCCTGGCGCTGACACTGCAAGTGTGCCCCCAGCTAATGTCAATTTATTTTACCTCGTTTTGTTTTTTTGCTATGCAAATCTCTCCCCAATTGACCCCAGGGGGGAGGCTCATGTGGGTTCCCTGTGTCTCCGGGCGGCTGGACATGTCACAGGTTGTAGACACGCTGATATGGAGGCTTTGGTTCTAGGATCCTCAGGCTGAGTACTGAAGGGCCAAGGCAACTTTGACACCAAGACAGACTCACAACATTGCTTGCTGACATCCCATGGGATGGGGTCTGTGAGTTCACATTAAGGCCTCAAAGGTAAATACGGGGTCAGGTAACTATGACTCCCAGAAAATTGGGGAGGGCACAGCAGCTAGAAGGGCCGGGAATTCCTGCCAAGGAGTATGGTTAGGGCAGTGGAAATGGAGAAGAAGGGGTAGGGGACAGGTGGTCAGAGGTAAGGGTAAGGAACAAGAGCTGGGAACCCACCAGAGGAAGTTCGTGAGTTCTAGGCTCCTACCTGAATGCCTGGAATTATCTCTGAAAGGAAAAAGAGACATTCATTCATTCAACAAACATCCCCTGAACTATGCCAAAGTCAGGTGCAGGCCCTGAGGAGACAGGAAGTCCAGCTTCCTTGGGCTCATGCCTTTATGTCTGACCAGCCTGCCCATGAAATGCAGGAGTACTCCCAGCTCCCTTGCTGAAGCTGTAAAGCTTGCTGGCTGTGGACAGCACCTCAGACATGTGGGTCACAGTGGGACTGTGACAAAGTTGCTTCAGGCCCTGGAGGGAGGAGACCAGGTGAAATCACTGGCCCTTCCCTTAGCCAAGAGTCCCCACTGGTGACCCTTCAGCGTCAGAACACCCAAGACACCACCCTCAGGGCAAGACAATGGCACCAATTTCTGAATATGCAGTTTAGGAGGAGAGCGAGGGAGTTTAAGTCTGCAGGCGCAGAGTGGCCATTATATAATTTTCTCCACACTCCTGGTGCTTCTCACTTACTTCACCATAGGCCACCATACACAACCATAAACCCCCTAAGCACTCCAAAACTTGACCCTCAGGGAGATGATTTGAGCCTCCCACCTCCTTCAGTTTGGCCAGTTCATGAATAAGCCCTCTTCTGCAAAACCTGTCCTTTTGATGGCTGGCTTACAGCACGGGGAACAAATGGGGTCCCCACACACACAAAGTCTCACTGCCACTCAGTAACAGTCGCCGCTCATTAGGGGGTCCCGAGGAACTGCTGTGCACTGAGCCCTTCCCGGGGTTAGCACTGAATCAGCTACCTCTCCTTTATAGTTGAGTCCAGAGAGGCTGAGCAGCTTCCCCAGGAACACACAGCTGGGAAGCAGAAGAATCCACACTCATGACCCCAAGCTGTGTCTCTAAATTCCAGACCCTTCTCTGAGGTCACTGAAGGAGACCTGGGGTGCGGTGGGGGGTTGACATCTCACAGGCGCTGGATCCAAGGTCTCTCCAAGTCCCAAGGTGTCTCTGAGGAGTCCCACAGTCTCCTCCCCAACCCTGTGCAAGACAAATTTCCCCCCATGTAGCAATGGCTGGCGTTCCCAGTAGCTGCAGAAAGCTGTGCCCAGGATTGCAGCCCCGCCTTGCCGGAGCCCGGCGGCAGCTGAGAGCAAACATGTCTCCTCTTTGTCACAGAGTAATAGACTCTTGAAAAATCGCATCCTAGGAGGATAGCCGCTGAATCTGATAGTCTGGGTCTCTCTGTCAGCGAACCATAGAACCGTAGACTAACGATCTCCGTGCAGAGACGGCAGGAGCCCTGAGCGCCACCCTTTTCCCTTAGGGTTGGACTATGGCTGCAAGGCTGGGGGGCTTGGTGTGATCAGGAGGCCTGGGGGTGCCGAGAGAGGGGTGCGGGGGTGTGGGCTCAGCCTGTCATTGTGCTGGAGCACTCGGTTGGTGGGTGAAGCCTGGCTCTGTTAGCGACAGTTTTTAATTATGTAAATCAGATGAGGGCCTGTGCCTGGCACAGGCTCGGCATCCATCAGCTGGCAGCAGAATTAATCAATAAATAACCAGCTGGATGGGGCCTGGGCATGAGAACCAGCCACGCCCCACCCCCACCCAGCTAGAGGGAGTGGGGGGGAGCATCGGAGCCACAAAGGGCTGTCAACACAGGTGCGCACCCGCGTGCTGAAGTGCTCCCCATGCTTGCAACAGTAGTGGCTACTACAGACTTGTACATTAGCACAGGTTAGACATGCTTGCACATCACAGAGGCATGATATACAACACACACACACACACACACACACACACACACACACACACACACCACATACACACACACACACACACAGGTCCACAGCCTCCTAGTGCCCTAGCACACCCAGGATCACAACAGTAAGGGATGGGGCTCCCCATTCCAACCTCATACTTGTTCCCTCTTAACTCACAGCCAACTGTGCTCACAATACCCTGGGAAGCTGGCTGGGCCGGGCTGAGGTCTGCACCTAACAAGCTGAAGCCCAGAGAGGGAACCTGCCCAAGGTCCTGCCCACGGGTCCTCTCTCCTCCCTCTAGCACTGCTCAACAGTGCCAAGGGACTACAAACTGGAGGAAACTGAAGAAGAGAAGGGGATGTCAGGGGCTCTGGAAAAAGCCCTGATCCAGCTGGCAGGGTGGTGGCCTGGTGGGGGTGCAGGCAGGACAGGCAGAGAAACTGGCGTCGGCCTCCCTGCTCTCTAGCTAGCCCTGATGGATGACTTCTCCCACTGCTGTGCTGGCTCCCTGGCACGGTCCATAAATCAGACCCTCATCCCAGCCATGGCTGCTCCTTTGATCACTTTCCAGCGTTTAGAGGATGGGGTTCAGCATCCCTGGTGGCAGGAGGGGTTGGCAGAGAGGACCGTTAAATTGATGGACAGGTTTCCTCTCCCTCCGTCCCTCCCCTCTGCGCCCAGCTGTCTGCCAGTCTCCGCGCTCTGCTGAGATCATTAAATAGTGAGGGAGAAATGAACTGAGATGTGGGCGTGTCTCTCGTACATGTCTCCCCCGTGAGTCCCTGGCCCTGGGCCTCAGAAGTGCTCAGCAGCAAACAGTCCCCAGGCCAGGTTCCGAGCACAGCAGTGCTGTGGAGCCACAGACAGTGAGGGGCCCTTCATGGCCACTGCAAGTTTCACAGGGTCCTGGGCTTGTGACCAGGAAAGGGACTTTGCGAACCCAGGGGCCCTGAGCAGTCAGTCAGTCTGAGGCAGCTGCCCACACCTTGGAACAGCTGACGGCGTGGGGACTTGGAAGCCGTATGGAGCAGCAACGGAGAGTGACTCAGCCTCAAGTCCTGGCTGTGTCACCCTGAGCAAGCAGCTTTACCTCTCTGGTTCTCGTCCCCTGTGAACAGAGTAGGGTAATAGGTCCTGGGTGGCAAATGAATGGAGGCATCACGGGAAGCAGAGTCGGAGGCTCTAAGAACATACCCACTGTCACCATTTTTAAAAAGGCACAGGTCCTCACAAGTCAGCCTCTCTCGGGGCCTTTAAAACCCAGGTTGCTGCCCTTACCCCTTCCCCAGCAAACCCCTGGCTGATGCTGGTAATAGGGCCACACTCCGAGAGCCTCTAAAGCCCACACACATGCTCATAGAGCCAGCTCAGCTCCCCACCCACTCTATAACCCAAAATAGGAAGCTATGCCCAAGGCCATGTAGGGTGAGGGTGGCGGTGGCCCGGGCATCAGCCTCCCAGGGCAGGGCTTCTCAGCAGGTAGGGGGAGGTTCTCTGGGAGTGGGGGACACTTCATGCTCACCCCCACCTCACCTCCACTGCCCCCAGGAGCAAAAGGGCAGAATCTGCCTTCCCAGCCTGAGGTAATCTTTTAATCTCTTTGGCTTTAATCTTGCGACCCAGCATAAACCCAAATCCTCCAGGGGAAGGTAGGGGTTGGGGGACAGTCCCCTGCGCTAGCTGGTCACTAATCTAAGCCCTAGGTTCTCACTCCATGGCAGATCTCCCCTCCTATTCGGCCCCCTTCTCAGGAGACACAGGATCAGGACATGGATCTAGGAGACAGGGCAGGGAGCACATCCAGATGGGGTGATGGAGAGATGGGGTCATAGAATGATAGGATCATGGGGTCGTGGGATCATGGGTAATGGGGTGGTACAGTAATTGGGTGGGGTGATAGGGTGAGGCCAGGTGGATTTGCTGTGACCGCTATGGCCAGCAAAGCCTTTTTAACCAGGACACCAAACACATTACCAATGAAAGAAGAAAAGTGTACATTAGGTTTAATTCAAATGAAGAAGATATGATTAGCCAAAAGAAAGGAAGGAAGACAGTCAATTCATAGATGCAGACTAAACATCCCAACAATACGCCTGACAAGGGGCCAGTATCACACATAAAGAATCGCTGGCACAGGGGAGATGGCTTAGACAATGAAGTGTTCGCTATGCAAGCATACGGACCTGAGTTCCAGTCCCCAGCACCCATGTGAAGTACAGGCAGAACATTATGCGCCTGTAATCCCATGACTGGGGAGGCAGAGACTCAAGGATCCCTAGGGCCACTGGGCCGCCAGTCTAGCCAAATCGGTGAGTTCCAGGTTCAATGAGATGTCCTGTCTCAAAATGTAAGGTGAAGAGCATTGAGGAAGACGCCCAACATTGACCTCTGGCCTCTACACACACACACACACACACACACACACACACACACACACACACACA
>CABHPR010146821.1:16912-30048 GCA_902168415.1 Peromyscus melanophrys
ACACACACACACACACACACACACACACACACACACACACACACACACCCCACACACACTCATGCATGCACTTATCCACACGTTTAGGAGTTTGAGACCAGATTGGCCTGTGAAGCCAGATCTTATCTCCAAAAACACGGGGGGTGGAGCATAGGATCTGCCAGCCTCTTCTTACTGCTATGGCTCAAATGTCTGTGTCCCCTTCCAAATCCACAGTGAAATTTGCCACCAGTGGAACAGGATTAAGAAGCAAGACCCTAGCCGGGCAACAGTGGCGCATGCCTTTAATCCCAGCACTTGGGAGGCAGAGCCAAGAGGATCTCTGTGAGTTTGAGGCCAGCCTGGTCTACAGAACGAGATCCAGGACAGGCACCAAAAACGACACAGAGAAACCCTGTCTCGAAAAAAACAAAAGGAGGAGGAGGAGGAGGAGGAGGAGGAGGAGGAGGAGGAGGAGGAGGAGGAGGAAGGGCCCTTATAAAGTGATTAAGTCACAAGGGCAGGATCCTCCTGAATGGGATTGGAACCTATGGAAGAGCCTCGAAGGAGTTCTGCATCCCCTGTGGAGGATGTAACCAGAAGGCTCAGCAGTCTGAGGACCCCGACTCGTCGATCTTGTGTTTCTCAGCCTCCAAAACTGTGTAAGATAAATTTCTATTACACATCAACTACACGCCTCGGGTGTTTTGTTATAGTAGCAGGAGAAAACTAAGATCCCTAGCTAAATATGCACCTAACTATCCCACTCCCAGAAACTAGTCCAAGAAGAGAAGGCCTCTGAGCACAGTGAGCATGAATGCTCCCCGGGGACTCACTCAGTTTGTCTCCAAACTGGCTGGGCCAGGGAGATGGTTTGGCAATTAAACACACTTGCCAAGAAAGCCTGACCACCTGACTTCAACTCTCAGCACCTGGGTAAAGGTGGAAAGAGAACCAACTCTACAAAGATATCTTCTGGCCTTCACGCGTGTGTCATGGCGTGTGTGCCCAAACATATGGATTATACATATACATGTATATACATACACAGAATAATAATAATTAAAATTAAAATATAAAATATATTCTTTTGGGGTGGGGGGTGTTTCAAGACAGGGTCTCGCGACATAACCCTGGCTGGCCTGGAACTCACTATGTAAATCAGGCTGGCCTTGAACTCATAGTGGTCCACCTGTCTCTGCCTCCTCAGTGCTGGGATTAAAGGCATGCGCCACTAAAGCCCAGCAAAATATATACTTTTAGAGGCTTTAGGCTCTAAAAAAGAAAACAAGACGCTATCTCAGAGAGAGTGGAGCAGAAAGGAAGGGGAGAGAGAGAGAGAGAGAGAGAGAGAGAGAACAACAGGTTGTCAATGACCCCGACCTCCCCGCGCTCCCTGTGAGAGACACAGCCACCAGGTTTAAGCCACTACTGTCCCCGCCTCTGTCACCAACAGTGGGCAGCAATCCCTTACCACACGTTCTGCCTTTCATGCTCACTTTGCACATACACCCTCAGCCCTCCTCTCAGATGTCTGTGGCACCACAAAGACCAGCATTCTATTATTCCTCACATCCAGATGCGGTGGCCCGTGGCTGCCTGTGTAAGTGGTGCTTCTTGAGAGAGGTTTTTAACCGGGGCATCATTGAGCAGCCAGTGGCAGCCTGAGGGACAGCCCACTGCGGTGAAGAAGAGGGGCTGGGAGTAACGACAGACCATGATGGAAAAAAAAAAAAACAAAGTCTGTCCTCACTGGGCAAGTGGTTGGTTACCTGGGCCACCTTGGGCAGATGTATGTGAGGTAGTCTTTCACCTTCAGGGATGGAGTGCTTTTGCAAAACTCATAAACTCATGCTGGAATGGAACCCAGGGCCCATGCATGCCAGACAAGCGCTCCACCGCTGAGCTATGACACCCCACCCCAAATGTCACGATTCATTCTGCATCCTACATTCTCAAGCTTCTGGTGAACGAACTAATAATGAGTCTTCCCCTTTCATCTAAAACCTCCGAACTGTGGGCGGACAGCAGGCTTAAGAGCCCCCGGGGGGTCTGACCCCTGACCTCCTGACATCTTGTGTCTCGGTGCTCAGAGCTACCAGCAAAGATATTAGAGCCATAACTTAAAGGACGTACAGCTTAATTGCAGGTGGTGCCTTGCGCTGCTCCCATGCTACTCACCACCTGGGGCAGGCTGGGTGGCAGCCACTGGGCATGGTGGCTGGAATAGTGGGGCTGGTCCATGAACAGTGATGAGAGCCAATGGGGCTGGAGTAACAAAGACATCAGACTCTAGGGGTAGTTGGGCCCTGAGGCTGTCGGGGGTGCTGCATAGACAAGCCCCGTGCCCTGTGCAGAGTTCTGCAGCCCCTAGCCTGGAGGCCCCATGCTTGAGAGAGTGCTCAGCTGTCCTGAGTTGTCTGTCTGTCTGTCTGTCTATCTGTCTGTCTGTTTGTTTGTTTGAGACAGGGTTTCTCTGTGTAGCTTTGGAGCCGTCCTAGAACTCGCTCTGTAGACCAGGCTGGCCTCGAACTCACAGAGATCCACCTGCCTCTGATTCCCAAGTGCCTCCCGCTCGGCTGTCCTGGGTTCTTGATGCTGAGAACATGGCGTCCTACAGTTTTAGTCTCACTGAACCCTACGCAATCTACAGCAAGACCAGGCTGGGAGGTGGTACCAGCTCAAAATGGGGTATTTCAGATAGGTGCTGGGCAGTCAGGCCTGGGACTAGACAACCCAAAATCAATGAGTAGTAGTGACTTGCTGGGACCATCGCAGCAGGAAGTGGGAACCCGGGGATTTGAACCCAGTCTGTAGGACTCCAATGTTATCAACACTCCATTCCGCTGACTGCTGTTGGACCTCAGCCGAGCAGCTCTTTGACTGTCCCTGCTGTGTCCTCCTCCTCCTGGGAGGTTCTGGCCAAGTCCTGATCAATATGCCTTCCTTCAGTCTTCCTTCCCTAGACCCTTGGGTCAGCCCCTCTCTACCTTCCCACTCTGTAAAATGGGCACCCATGGATTCCAGGAGCTTCTCTGGCAGCAACCAGTTGCGTATGAGGGGTGTAGGCTATCAGCAACCCTTGCTACTTCGTGGTGAGAACACTCCCTCTGGAGTGTTACAGTGTTTCTTGGAGGAAACCAAATTTCCTCCCTGGTGCTGGAACATTCCACAGCTCCCCTTGCAGGCTGCTCTCACGACAACCCGTGCTTGGTCTCCTGGAGTCAGGAAAAGCAGCCCAAAGCTTTTTCCTCTTGCTTAGTTTGGAGGTGGAAATACGCGCTTGTGATCAGCCAGTCATTTGTCAAACACAAGGTCAAGAATCCTAATTTGTCTCATCACGAAGGCAGTGCGAGGCAGCTCCTTGCATCCCACAATATCTCCCCTCTGACCTTGGCAGAAATTCCACCATCTGATCTAGAGAGCCTGGCAGAGGGAGGCACAGCATCCCAGAGTACGTGCACGTATCCAGGTCAGCCGGGAGAGGGACCAGGGCAAAGAAGGGAAGGATAGCCTTGAGCACAGGGGGGGATCCTCTCCAGGTAGTGGGGATTTTGCAGCCACTAAGGGCTGTGCACACACACACACACACACACACACACACACACACACACACAGGAGGGGGGGATACGTAATCCCTTGGCCCCCAGCACTAGGGACTTAAGCCTCTATCTAGGCTAGCCAGGCTCATGCCCCCAGCTGCTCTGGCCACCTCTGTCCCAAGTCTAGGTTCCCAAAGGCTCAGCAAGGAAACCCTCCATGGCTAAAAGCCAAACCCAGCAGAGCCAGCTGTTACCAGTGGGAATGTCACCAGAGTCACACACCAAACACAGGTGTACACATGCACTCACATACACAGATATGCGGCCAGAGCAGCACATTAGACACAGGCGCACACCAATGTGTGTCCCCCAAGACAAGACAATCCCAGAGAGACACAGAACCATCTAAGGAGGATGCACACAGCCACACACACAGACACTGCCCTGTGAGCATTCTGCACCCCAACTCCGGAGTACGGGGGGGGGGGGGTACGGGGGGAATGGCACACTCATTCTTGCCCCTAGCTGAGGCACTCCATCCTGAGGCGCCCAGCCCTCTGCCTCTGTGAGCTGAATCCAGTCAGCTCTTCCTCTTGCTCTGGCTGCCTCCCCCAAGTATGTGAGTCCCCCTGTGGCTGACCAGCCGCCACTTTTACGGCCAGGGTACTCTTGAGCAGGGAGAAGTGAGAAATATTAGCTAGAAAGAGATAACTAGATGACGAGAGAAAGACAGAAAACACAGGATAGACTCTGGAGGGCCTGGGTCCGAACCCACCAGCCCTGAACTTTGTTCTGAAGGGCTTTTTATCACAACGCCAAGGAGAGGAGCAAAGGACCTCCCCCTTGGTAGAAACAGCCAGTGTAGACCCTTCCAAACACCTGGTACTCAGGCCCGTGGTCCAATCATCCTCTTTATGTAGACCTGCTGGATAAAGCCACTAGAAAACCTAAACGGGCTCCAACATCCCCCCAAATCTCATCAGTTCCTCCTGTTTCCTGCCCTGTAAGCCTGAACCATTAGGGCCCAGGGCATAAGGGCAGCTTGCCATTGTCCTGCAGTCTCCCAGCCCCAACATAGGGGGGCACCGCACAGAGTAAGTACCTGACCCCAAACCTCCCGCCCCTGGACTCTGGCTTCCTCCTCCTCCTCTGCCCTTCCCAGAGGAGCGCTCCAACTCTTCTTTAGCCACGAGTGTGTGAAAATACAAATTCAAGTGCAATTAGAACAGTCATCGGAGATGGAGGCAGAGCCGCACGGGCACAGCTCCAGGCAGGCCGAGGCAGACTCTCAAAGACTACAGCTACCCCCCAAACTCTCAAGTAGGAGGAGCCAGGCCAGCTCCCTTGTCGATCACCCTGTCTGTGTTTAGGCTCCTCTCTAATGCCTTCACGCCCTCCCAGAGGCAGGCAGCGTGGGCAGGGCTTCAGACCCATCTCTCAGCACAGGAAGCAGACACCCAGAGCACCGTAATAAATAGCTTGCAGAAGGCCCAGTGTGCCCAGACTGGCCTCCAGATAGATAGTGATCGGGGTGGCTCCAGGCCTGTGAGCCTGGGTTCGGGCCTTCCCCTCTCCCTGAAAGAGAACCTCCAGTGCAGGTTCAGTATGGACCCATGGGTACTGCCTGGGGTTCATAGTGGGGTGTGGCCGCTGCATGCATGCCATCGTTACCCTTCGCCAAGTGACAGGATAGAACTTGTTTGGGGACAGTCCTAGATTCTGAGACTGTGAAACGCCTTTCACTTCTAGCTGACGGCTGCATCCCTAGCTGGTCATGCTTGTTGAGCCTGGTAGAGGCACATAGCATAATTTTCTTCCCCTGACTGGGAAGTATTTCCTAGAAATTGAGCACAAGAGGCCCACTCTGATGCCATACATGTCCATTTAACCCAATAAGACCCCTCCAAGCCTACTCCAGGCCCAGCTTGCCCAAGCCCTGGATGAGAAGCCGGTACTGAGGCACGAGCTCCCCCTGCTGGTGATGGCCTGCGCTACACTCCGAGATTCCCGCGGTATGTGGAGCCCACCAGGCACCCATACACACCACCATTAGGACTGCCTGGAGGGGTGAGGGGATTCATGAAGTCCTGAGAAGGAGCCTCAATGGGACAAGAAGATGGGGAGATTCCTACTTCAGTAGCCAGGAGTGTGGCTATGGGCGGCAGGCACCTGGGTAGTCAGTAGATGCCGAGGAGGGTCAAGCAAGAGGGCAGAAATAAACAGCCAGTGTGGAACGTGGACCATTGCAGGGACCAGGAAGTGTGGCGTGGGCAAATGAAGGAAATCCGCTTTTTCTAGAGGGTGGGGTGGACGACACTAGAGGTATAATGTGACCTGGGAAGAATGGTAATGTTCTTTTGTTCTGTGTTTGAGGATATTAGACATAATGTAGCCGGCCCATCACATCCATGACATTTGAAAGTAAGGGTTTTATGTACAAAGGGCCATCGTGATAATGTAGCAAGTACACACAGACCACACACCCAGCAGAAAAACCCCATCAATGCTGTCCATGAATGAATAAACAAACAGGAAATGAAGGAAGGTGCAGAGAGGGAGATTATGGATGTATTTACAGAACAGTGGGGTCCACAGATAGCTAGCTGACCTATGGAGTCACTTGGTTAAATCGGTGTCCTTGATTCCCAGGGGGCTGCAGACGTGTGTCCCACGCAAAGCTCCAAGGACACAGATGCCCCATTTAGAACAGCCCTGGATTCACTTTTGGAGAGAATGAAATGGCTACCGCTGAAGGAGCCACTCTGCCTTGGTGACAAGAGACTCCTCTAAAGCCTCATGCAGAAATGGGGACAAGAGCTGACATTGACTCAGCTCCCATGACAAATCATCGCTGGCCTTGAACTCATGGTGCAAGTGCTGGGACCACAGGCGTGTGCCCCGCCCCACCCCCAGCTGGCATAGGTTTTTTGCTATTAGTTTATTTTGTGTGTATGCCTGAATTCATGTATGTCTGTGCACTCCATGTGTGCGGTGCCTGCGGAGGCCAGAATGGGACGCTGTATCTCCTGGAACTGGAATTCCAGATGGCTGTGAGCCACCATGTGGGTGCTGGGAATTGAACCCTGATTCTCTAGAAGATCAGCCAATGCTCTTAACCACTGAGCCATCTCTCCTGCCTCTGGTATATGTCTTTATTACCAGCAGATATAAATATTACATCAGCCGCTGTGCAGAGCACAGAGCACTTGTCATACTGAGTTTATTTATAAGTTAGTTCATTCATGAGATTTTTCTCCCTGGGGGGAGGGGGAGGGAAAAAAAAACCTTCCATGACTGGCTAATTACAAACATGTATTAGTGTAATGTAGTTAAATGTGGTTATGATCTGTGCATCTCTCCTAAGTGTGGTCCTGATTCACTCATAACAATTTTCTTTCTTCCTTGATTAAAGTTGGAAGAGTGTGTGGTTTTGTGTGGGTTTGGAAGAATAATTGCCACTCACGTCTTTGAGCCCACAGGTAGGACAGAGTGTGTGAGTCAGGACAGCGTTTGGTACCAGAGCTGTTCCATTATCTTGCCAGACTCTCCTGATAAGAGAAGGGGAATTTCCAGCCTTGGAGTCTCATGGCTGTACCCCTGGGAGAGAACCGAGAAAAAATATGAATATTGAACTCTTTGGGAAGACTGACAGATGTTAAATTTATTTATGTGTATGTGTGTGCCGACATGAGCATGTGTACCACCCGTGTACTTCAAGGTCAGAAAAGGGAGTCGGATCCCCTGGAACTGGTTACCGGTAGTCTGTGAGCCACCTGATGTGGATGCTTGGGACCTCTGGAAGAGCAGCAAGTGCTCTTAACTGCTGAGGCAAATCTCCAGCCTGATTCTGCGTCTTCGGGGATGGGGGCATGGGCTGAGACAGGGTTTTTTGTCTCTGTATAACAGCCCTGGCTGTCCTGGAACTCACAGAGATCCCCCTGCCTCTGCCTCCCAAGTGCCGGGATTAAAGGCATGCGCCACCACCACTGCCTGGCTCAAGAGGATTTTAAAACATAAATAGTTTTACCACAACACCAGGTCAGAACTAGTTCTGTTGATAGCAAAGTATTCAATATCTCGTATAGTCTGCGAACAAATGTAATTAAGTGGCAAGGCCCCTCACAGCATGTGGTGGTGATAGGCCAGTTTTGACTGGTATTAGGAAATGTCAGATCTGTGTCCCTGAGGAAGACAAAAATCTTTGGCACACTGTGGAGAACATACGTGCTTGGCTTCAAAGCTGGGCCTTGCTATTACATGACGAGTGGGATTCAAAACTGGCACGTCTATTCTCAGGGGTGGCTGGACAGTGAACACTGAACCACAAATACGTCTTCTCTTCGAGGCTCAGCCTCCCTCCTCAAAACTTACCCACCAGTGTGCTCGCCTGAAATCCACAGGGCAGGAAAACTAACGGGAGCCTGGCTTGAGGGGCGCGTGATTGGAAAAAACTCCATTGTTCCCCAGGAGAGAACTGATTGGCAGAAAACCAGGAACTGTGATAGGGACACCTTAGAACTGTGTAAAAGAACGAGGGCTCAGCAACAAAGCAGGCGAAGGACTGGAAGAGACAGACATTCCTGCAAAGGAAACCCACAAACAACCAATAGCAGGAGAGCAGGTCCTCGGCGTCACTGGTCACTAGGGAAATGCCGTGCCACACCTACAGTGAGGCACCACATCATAGCCACAAAAGGCTACTGTATCAAATACACAGACACACATAAGAGAAGGGAACGACAGTGTCAGTGGGCTGTGGAGAAATGGGTGTGGCAGTCCACCCTGGTAATCATAGCACTGGGGAGGTAGAGACAGAAGGATCTGGAGTTCAAGGCCAGCCTCAGCAACATAACAAGTTTGAGGTCAGCCTGGGCTGTAAAAGGTTCTAACTCAAAACTACATCAAAAAAAAAAATGTGAACTGTGGTACATTTCTGGTGAGAATATAAACTGTGTGGCTGCTGTAGAAAACAGTATGATGGTTCCTTTCAAAACTTCAGTACTTGGGCCAACAAGATGGCTCAGAAGGCAAAGAAACTTGTCATCAAACCTGATGACCTGAGTTCAATTCCCAGGACCTACATGGAGGAAGGAGAGAACCGGACCTCACAAGCTATCCGCTAACCTCTACATACACTTCATGGTGTGCTTACAAACATAAAAAGTGTTCTTTTAAAAAAAAATAAACACAAAATTATGGTATGGCCCAGCAGTTCCACTGTTGGGTCTGAAAGCAGAGACGCGGGTATTTGCTCATCCATCTTCAAAGCATCATTATCCACAACTGTCAAAAGATAAAGGCAGGCAGGGTGTGGTGGCTCACATATTTAATCACAGACTCAAGAGGCAGAGGCAGACAGATCTCTGAGTTCCAGGCCATCCTGGTCTATAGAGGGAGTTCCAGGACAGCCAGGGCTTCACAGAGAAACCCTGTCCTGAAAAAAGTAAAGAAAAGAAAAAAGGAAGTAACCCAAATGTCCGTCAACAAATGAATAGTTGAACAAGACATAGTCCATACCTATAGCAGAATACTATGCTGTCATAAAAAGAAATGGACTTTTGATATATGCTCCAACATGGAGGAACTGTGCAGATATTATGCCTTAATATTATGAAAATGTTTTGGTGAGGGCTGCACATTGTAAATAAAACCAATGCTGCTGAGCTGTATGCTCAAATATGATTAAAATAGCAATTTTATATGATACATATATGAATCTAATTTTCAGAAATTAATAACGGAGAAACAGAGGGTGTGGCTCAGTGATAGAGTGCATCCTGGCATGCACAGAGCTTGAAAGGTTTAATTCTCCTGTGTCTAATCTCCCTGAAGACACAAAGCTACTCTCAGTTGAATGCTGGGTGAAGCTTAGACCCAGGGGCTAGAAATAAAGGACAGATTTCCAATGACATTTCAGGGCTTCTGGTCAGAGGACTTCAAAATAAAGCACAGAGCATGGAGTGTTAGGTGAGGCCCCCCCCTTCCCCCCATCAGAGCAGAGACTTCAAGAAACTTGGGTGGGCATGATTTGGCCAGAACAAGAGGAACACAGAGAGAGGACCCTTGAGGGGTTGGGGGCTTGTTTGGATTTCAGGTCTTATTATATGTACGTGTGTGCGTGTGCGTGTGCGTGTGTGTGTGTGTACACATGCGCGTGCACGCGCGCATATGCATCCATGCTGGCTGAAGGTGGACACCGAGCATCCCTCAGTCACTTTCCACCTCATTTTTTGAGACAAGGTCTCTGTCTGAACATGGAGGTCTGGCTGGCTGGGCTGCTGGCAAGCAAGCCCCCGCCCCCGCGATTCTCCTGTCTCTGCTTCCCCTGCACTGGGATCACGGGTGCACGCTGCTGACCCACACTGCTGACCCAGGAGTCTGAGGGATCAAACTCAAGTCCTCAGGCTCACATGGCAAGCCCCTACTCACTACTGAGCCATCACCCCAGCTCTGGCTCTAGATTTATTAGTGAGGCTTTGGAGAATCTAAAAGTAAGCACAGTGTGCCTCTCCCAGCCCTTGCATGGCCTCCTTACCCAGCCCCTCACCTCCAAATCCCTGCTTGATTTCAACTATTCATGACCTGTCCCCACAGCAGTTCAGAACCACCCTGTTGGTGTTTGGTGGGCAAGCCTCTTCTGAGGATCCTGGGATGGGGCCCCACCCACCTGCAGGCTCTGCACCTCTCACTTCTCCCCTCCATCTTAAGGGCATGAGGACAAGATGGATCTGTGTTTGACATATGGCAGCCACCAAGGGAGTGGAAACGTCCTTCTGGGGGCCAGGAGGAAGAGAGAAAAGGCTGTGTCTGCCTTATTCCCGAGGTAAAACTCACCCTTATTCAGGTATGGACCTTCAGGAAATGAGAGGTGAGAGAGGGCTCAGGCAGAGTCCTAGGCACTGAGCTGAGTGGGCACTTTACTCTTAGGTGCCCTGTGGGAGTCAGAGGATGGATGTCATCACCTCCAGGTCTCAATTAGGAGACTTGATGCTAAGTAGTATGTTCAAGGCCACATGGTCCATCAGGGCAGGTTCTGATCCTGAGTCGGGAAGCCCCTGCCACAGAGTCCCTGTGCCTTCCTGTCCCCAATCTGCCTCTCCTTCACACACTTACTGAATATCTCAGCCTGGAGATATTCAAGGCCACTCTCCTTTCTACCAATCAATGAGCCAGGCTTTGGACTCCGAGAAGCAGCATCTCAATCTCTCCCATCCCTCCAGGGTCCTTGGCTACCAACACTGCCCTTGAACACAGTAGGTGCTCAAACCATGTCTGGGGGATTAATTTGTTCAGACAAGCTCAGGCATCTCACTGTGCTGTTTGCCCAGTGTGGGGCTGCATACAAGTTATGAAAGATATCAAGGGGAGATACTTGTCATAGGGCCCCTCCCTGTGTGGAGTCGGAGCTGTCGTCCCTGCAGCAGGACTGGTGGCCTCCCTCAAAGTCATTTCTGAAGCGGAGACAAGGATGGAGTCACGTGGGGGACCAGGGGAGCCGTTAGGTTGGACTGTGAATATTTGCCTCGCACACGTGGACTTCCCTAGATCCAGGGAGCCTGGAAAATAGCTGTGGTGGCAGGTGGTGGCAGGTGAGCAGGGCTCTGTCCATAGTGCTGAACTCGCCGATGTCTCTCCTACATTGTTCCCTCCTAGCCCTTCTGAACCTTCTGGAAGCTCGGCTCCTGAGAGTCCACTATGAACCCTGAGCTTTTTTCTTTCTTTTTTTTTAAAGACAGACTCTCATGTAGCTCACACTGCCTTGAACCTACCATGTTGCCAAGGATGACTTTGAACTTCGGATCTTCCTGCCTCCACTTTTCTGGGACGGCAGGCAGGTACCACCACACCCGGGTGTATGCTATGCGGAGGCTCTAACCCAGGGCCTCACGCACTCTGGGTTAGCACACTAGCAACTGGGCACTCCCAGCCACTGGAGCGTTCCATCAGGCACCTGCGGTTGGCCCTTGAACACCTGCTTCAGAAATCACCTGGTCCCCATGCCTGCTAGGAGCCTGGCACGATGGCACAGAGTAACACTGAGGGACAGAGACAGAGTCAGTCAGCACCTGGACAGGACGGGCCTATCTCGTGAACGTGGGCAATGCACCAGACACATCAGACTTGTTTTCTCTTACTAGCATGTGTGTGAGAACAGGGTGACTGCACACAGCTAATGCTAACACTTTCCTCTTCCCCCTGGGTCTCCTCAGCCCTGTCAGTGTGGTGCACTCCACTCCCTCAGATCTCCTCTTGGCTGAAGACCCACATCTGACACCATATCCTACAGCAGGTGTCCGGGTTCCTGCTACCTCCACACCCCTCCTCCACGCCACCCCAGCTACATTCTATTATCACTTGCATGCTACACCATTGTCTTCACCAACACATGCTGTCCCCTCTGGGATTTGAGCCCCTGTTCAGAGCAAGGCTTTGCACCTGGCTCCTCTGAGTAGGATCTAACACAGATTCCATCTGCCCACCCCAGGAGGTGAGCAGTAAAGTCGAATTAGTGGGTGAACGGTGGAGGAGACAGGCGTGAGGTCAGGCTGTGCCCAGGGAAAGCGCCACTGGGCTACAAGGCAGCTGGCACCAGTGCTCAGAACCAAAAGAAATCAGGGTGAACCTCGGGGAGACCAGGCAAGGAGCCAAATGCAGAGCAGGAGGGGCCAGCCCCAGCAAGCCTGCCTCCCCAGCAGTGGGTGTCAGGACAGATGTGCCCATGGAAAACAGATGTTCTCTAGGCCTGAATGTGGGGCAGGGGGGAGAGAGCTGGGGAGGGAGGAAGGGGAGGGGGAAGAGCCTCAGCTGGGAAATGGAATGTCCATAGATGTTCTTTTATTATTTAGTATTCTTTGTATTGTAGAAAGTTTCAAATGGGAGCAAATTGGGGGAGGGGAGCGACGTCGTAATGAACCCAGCATGCTGATGCGTGGCTCCAGCCCCACCCCTGCTCTGCCATTCTTATTTTATGCCTCCCCTCAGGCCTCTTTGTAACAAAAATTCCAGACATATTCCACCCATAAATATTTCAGAATGTATCTCTCACATATTAGAACATTTCTCAAAAAAAACCTCCATACCACTATCTCGTGTAGAGACGTTAATGTCATCTAATGCACAGTCGTCCCCACTCAAATTTCCTCATTTTCCTCAAAAGCGTCTTTTTAGGGCCCATTGATTTGAATCAAGATCAAAACCAGTTTCCAGGGCTGAGTCTCTTTCATCTCCCTCTTCTGCCCTTGTGGTTAGTTTCCCTTGTTGAAGACACCGGGCCCTCCATCCTGTACGACTGTCCCCATGGAGCGCTTGATGAGCTGGTCCTTATGATGTCATTTAACCCCAGGGCCAGCTGCCAAGGTGAGTGACTTCTGAGCAATGCTGGGACTCCTATCTGCTCACGCCTGGAACACGCTTTGGCAGGATGCCAGCACTGATCAGTGGGTTCTGGTGTGGTCAGCCCGAGCCATTAGAAAGCTCTGCCCCAGCCGGGCGGTGGTGGCGCACGCCTTTAATCCCAGCACTTGGGAGGCAGAGCCAGGTGGATCTCTGTGAGTTCGAGGCCAGCCTGGGCTACAGAGTGAGTTCCAGGAAAGGCGCAAAGCTACACAGAGAAAC
>CABHPR010146822.1:4512-18570 GCA_902168415.1 Peromyscus melanophrys
CACACACACACACACACACACACACACACACACACACACACACACACGCCCTCCAGTGTTGACCGTTTTCAGTTTAACGCTTTGTGCTGTTTGAATGGGTTGAAGTGGGCTCTGCAGCTTTTATTTACACTCTGGGTGACTGATATTGTCCCACATGTTTTCGGATGTGTGTTGGCCATCTGCACATGGCCCTTTGTAAAAGGCCTGGTGAGTCTTTGTTCGTGGTTAATGCTGTCATTTGTGTTAATTGTTGAGATGTAAAATTGAATCCTTTGTCAGTTATGTGTAGCAAATGGTCTGTCCCAGTTTGACCTCCCCCTCCCCTCCCCTCCCCTGTTCTCCTCTCCCCTCCCCTCTCCTCTCCTCTCCCCTCTCCTCTCCTCTCCTTTGCCTTCCCTTCCCCACCCCTCCCTTTCTTCCCCCTTTTCTTTTTTTACTTCTTTACTCTTGACATCTTATGTTATCTAGGCTGGCTGAAAATTTGCTATGTAGCTAAAGCTGGCCTTGAACTCCTGATCCTCCTGTCTCCACCTTCCAGGTGCTGGGGTGTCAGGTGCACCCCACCCAGCTTCCCTGCCTAGCCACTTTTGATTTGCTGAAAGAAGGTTATCACCCTAATGAAGTCCGTTTGTCAGGGTTTTTCTTTGATTGCTGTGGTCTGTGTCCTCTGCAAAGCTCTGCCTGTCCCAAAGCCGGTACCAAAGCTGGTACCAAAGCCGGTACCTTGCCCTTTCTTATTTCCTGCTTGTGGCTTCATAGTTTGAACTTTGTCTGAGTCCTATGTTTCACCCCGGGTGTAATTTGTGTGTGGTCTGAGGTATATATCAGGGTTCACGTTGCCCCCACATGAACACCCAGTTGTTTTGTCAACATCTACTGGGACGATTTTCTTTCACTCAGTCGGCTCTTGGAGGACTCACCTACTTTGGACTTCTATTATAATCCATCAGCCAGCATGCCTATCTGCTTTCAGATGCACACAGTCCTGATTTATGGTGATGATAGCTGGGGTCTTAAAATGTAGACTGTTTGATTGCTCTGGCTTATCTAGACCTTTGCATTTTCTTTTACATTTCAGGATGTGCCCATTCATTTCTACCAAAGGGCCTCATGAAATTTTGATAGGAATTGTATTAAATCTATGCATCAATCTGGGGCAAATTGAAACCCCAGGAGTAGCAAGTTTTCTAGTGGACATTTATAGTTTATCTCCACAATTATTTAAGTCTTTTTTCCTCTCAGTAGGTTTTCAAAAGCAGTTTCCACATCTGCATAGGATGCTTTAAATTCCTCCCTACATACTTTCAGTCTTAAAATGTGTTGTAAAGTATATTTCAGAGAAATTGTCTCCCGGTGGCCTGCCGCTGCCCTCCAGACACACAGCTGATTCTATACCTGACCTTGCTCCTTGTCACACTCCCTCACCATGTATTTTATTCGGTGCTTTATGGCTTTCTTTCTTATGCACCCAGCCACCTGTGGTTCCTGCAGCCACCTGCAATTCAGGTGTTATTACGATCATATTTCATAACACATTTATGCCAAGTGTGCTCATTTATTTTTCATGCTGTTTTAGTTAGGGTCTCTGCTGCTGTGATTAAAAACACTAACCAGAAGAACTCGGAGAGGAAAGGGTTTATTTGGCTTATGGGTCACAGTCCATTGCTTAAGGAAGCGAGGGCAGGAGCTCAAGCAGGAATCTGGAGGCAGGGGTGGATACAGAGACCACAGAGGAATGCTGCCTACTGGCTTGCTTTCAGGGCTGTGTTCAGGGCCTTTTTTATAGAACCCAGTACACCCTGCTAGGGATGGCAGCAACTCACAGTTGGCTGGGTCCACCTACATCAATCAGCAATCAGGGAAATGCCCACAGACACACCTATGGGCCCATCTGATGGAGTGAATTCCTCAGTTGAGGTTCACCCTTCCCTGTTGTGCTAGGATTAGCCCTTACATATGTCATGCATTTTGATAATGGGGAGGGGCTTAATTTAGCTGCAGTCTTACTGCAAGGCCAGTACCTTTCCACCCCACTGGGCTGTGCCAGTCCTTGGACTTTTGGGTATTGAGTGGAGTGATACCTGGGGCTTTCCCTCGTCCTGCTGGGCATCTCTGTGTCATTTTCAGAGGCCCTGACTTTCCAGTGGCATCCCTTCCAGGTGCACCTAACCTTTTGACATTGCACTGGGATACTGTTGTCCGCAATATTCACACTCAAATACCCTACAATTCATTTACAAAAAATGCCAGCATGGATGGGGGAGGGGCTGAAGAGACCTCACCCGTATTGGAGGAACCACTGATAGATGATGGCTGCTGAAGGAGGAGAATCATTTTCCTTTGGGGACATGGCTTCTGGTAGGCTGCTCATGCCTTGGTGGATGGGGTTATTAATAACAACAACAAAAACAAAAAGACAGGAAGTTGGAAGGGAGACAGGGCGCAGGCACTAGAAAGAGGTAGAAGGAGGTAGTCGTGGATGGATATGATCAATATACATTGTATAAATTTATGGAACTTTCAGGAATACAAATGTTATTACAAATCACACTCACAGTATCTCCCTTCTCCCTCTCTCCCACCCTGTGCTACAGGAAGCCACTTCTGTACAGCTAAGGAACTCACGGAGGAGATTTGGGCACTGTCGTCAGAGCGGGAAGGGCTAGAGTCGCTCCTGGGCAGGCTGCTGGCACTCAGCTCCAGGAATGTCAGAAGGCTGGGCAGTGTCAAAGAGGACTACATCAGGTGCAGACAGGACCTGGCACTCCAGGAAGCTGTCCACAGTGAGTAGCCCCCAGCCATAGCCTCAGGACAAGTTAATGATGACGTTATGGGATTGTGTGGCCAGATCACCTCACTGTGACAAGGTCACAGAGCACCCAGCCAGTTCATGGGGGACATTGTTGGCAAGAGCCTTGGACAATGGGGTGGGGTCACCTATCAGCGTTTGCTTTGCTCTTCGACTGGGACAGTTTCCCTTTCTCTGAACTTTCCCATTTTCTTCTCTGCATTTGCTGATGGACATTGTGGGCTGCGGAGCTCCCTCCCTTGGGTGCACATCCTGAGCTGAAGGTATCTCCCCCCTGGTTCAGTCTTCCAGGGTGCAGGTCACAGGCTGACGCTGAGGGTTGAGTCAGGAACAGGGAGTGACTCTTTTGTTGGGGTGTCCTCTGAGGTTTGATTCTCTCCCCAGGAGAAGGACAGAGGTGACACTGGTGCTACCTGTGCCCAGGTGTTGGCTGGCCAGAGTGGCTAACAGGATATGTGCCCTGTGTTCCGTGGAACAGGACTGGTGTCACCTGAACGTTCCATAAACTGATGACAGGGAGGATTAGTGTTCCAAGTCCAAACGAGAGAATGTAACTCCAGCTGGCAGAGGTCAGGCATGCCATTTGGGGATGGACAAGCTAGGTTTTAAAGTTCTGGTGAATTGTGTGAGGTGTGGCTTCTCCCAGGTTTGACTTAAAGAGATGGTCAGTGGTGGTGGGGTCTCTAGCCAGTGAAGCCTCAGCTGGCTTAACAGCTCAGAGCTGAGCACCGTTTCCTTTAACTCTTTTAATTTTCTTTTAAAAATACTTAATTTTTATTTTAATGTGTATTTAAAGGGGGGTTTGAGCGCATTAATGCAGTGCTTGTGGAAGCCAGAAGAGGGCGTCAGGTCCCCTGGAGCTGGTGTTACAGTTACCATGTGGGTGCTGGAAAGGGAACTCAGATCCTCTGCAAGAGCAGCCAGTGTTCTTAACCACTGAGCCATCTCTCTGGCCCCTCCTCTCTCTCTCTCTCTCTCTCTCTCTCTCTCTCTCTCTCTCTCTCTCTTAATTTCTTTAAGAAGTTTTAAAAAGTGATTGTTATTGTGCGTTGGTTACACAGAGGTCAGAGAGCAACTTTCAAAAGTCAGTTCTCTTCCTCTACGGTTACACGGGTTCACCAAGCTTGCACAGGCCTCTGCCCACCGAGCACATCCCTCCTTTCACTCTTAAGGGCCAAACATTTTATTTATTTGTTTGCTTATTTTGCCAAATATGCAGCCCATGGCTGTGTGTCGAGTGTCCACGAGCACATGGCTAAGGGAGGCCCCAAATGCCCCCGTCCCTGCAGGCTGGCTGACTTCATTGGTGAGAGAATCTGTGGAGCAGGGTGGATCTCCAGAAGGCTTTTGCTGTTGATTTTTTTTTTTTTGCTCTATGAATAAGGAAAAATGAAATGTTTCATAGTGTTATCGCTCAGCTTTTACACAAAATGGGGGAATGGATTATATCTGAGAATAAAGAAGATGTAAACAGATTTGAGCAAATCTAACCCAACGATATTTTCATTTGAATAGCGAGTGAGTTCTTGAAAGCCATTAATATCATTTAAAAAAAAAAGCACTGTGCAGTATTTTTGAATCTCATCATTGTTACTTCACTAAATACTTTCAAGATGATGAATAAAACATAAACAAGTGGAACGGGAGCCTGTTACGCGGGACGGCTCTCAACTGCAGATGGCTCGTGGTGCGGACCTTTGTGCTTCATGCTAGGATGATGCTGGGTCAGCCACCCTCTCCCTGAGGGTTTGCTCACAAGCGCATGAGATTGAAGCTCACTTTGAACCAGTCTGAGGAGATGTGGATTGGGGTCACCCAAATGAACAATCCAGTGTTGGGAAGGACATGGGTAACAAAGATAGAGAAGATGAATTTCTGGGGGCTAGAGAGATAGTTTAATGGTCAAGAGCCTGCACTGCTCTTGTAGAGGACCCAAGTTTGGTCCTCAGCTCTCATGTGATGTGGCTCCTGGGATGTGACGCCCTCTTCTGACATCTATAGGTGCTGTACACACATGTACACACATACAGAGATGTATATAAATTCATATAACTAAAACTAAAATCCTTGAAAAGAAAATAAATACCTGGGTAAATTGAAGCTTTTACCTATTGGAATGCGATAAACCAGATCATAGTCTGGGTTCAGCTGCTTTTGGACCTTGAGAGTCAGCAATTCAGAGGGGACTCTGAGTTCAAGTTCAAATGTAGCTCAAGCAAGAAAGAACAGGCCAATCTGTGTCTGAATAGGCACAGATGTACCACAACTCTTTTTAGTCTTAGATAAAATTCCTGTTTCTTAGGTCTTAAAATAATAATAAAAATTATGCACATGTATTGGGGGGAGGGATTATATCCGTGGTAAGTACAATGCCCTTGGAAATCAGAAGAGGGCTTTGGATCCCCTGGAGCTGAATTTACAGGCAGTTTGTGAACCATCAGATGTGGGTGCTGAGAACTGCATTCAGATCCTTTGCAAGAGTAGCCCATGCTTTTAATTGCTGCACCATCTATGCAGCCCATAGATAAAACATCTCAAGATAAAACTAAGAAATGAAGGCCGGGCGTAGTGTGCACGCCTTTATTCCCAGCACTCGGGAGGCAGAGGCAGGTGGCTCTCAGTGAGTTCGAGGCCAGCCTGGTCTACAGAGTGAGCTCCAGGACAGCCAGAGCTGCTACACAGAGAAATCCTGTCTTGAAAAACCAAAACAACAACAACAAAGAAATGAGCAATATATAACACTGTGTTCATCTGTGTACATGTGTTTAGCTGTGCACACACATGTGAGTGGAGGCCAGAGGCCAACCTTGGGTGTCAGCTATCAGGCACCTTCTACTTTGCTTTATTTAGAGATCTCTCCTAACCTGGAATTTACCAATTTGGTTAGGCTGGCTGGTCAGAAAGCCCCGGGGGTCCTCCTGTCTCTGCCTTCACAGGCCTGGGATTACCAGTCTGCCTCTCAGCACCCAGCTTTTTATGTGGGCACTGGGGATTAAACTCAGGTCCTTATGCTTGCAAGGCAAAGCACTTTAACTGCTAAGCTATTTCTCTACCCCAATGTAAAGTATTAAAAAATAAAATCTGATTTCTGACAATGGTTTCAAGGGTTGGAGAAAGCTGTCCTGGGATGGATGAGCAGCTCTTAGAGACTTGAATTAGGTGACACGCATGTAGATGCCAGATCCAGCCGGGAGGCACAAAGACAGAACATAGCTGTCCCCTTCCCAGCTCCCTGTAGGAATCTGCTCATGCCTTCCTACTGCCACACTGTTGTGAACTTGACCTTGGTACACGATGGCGGTCAGCGGCAAGGGTGATGAGAGCTATCCTTCCCCTGGGCAGTAGTGTGTCCTGCTAAGGTCTAGGGTTCTGTAGAAAAAGGCAAACATTTCTGGGCCAGGGACCAATCAACAGTGTTGCTCACACAGAGAGCTCTTAGTGACAGGAGGCACCTCTGGTGGCCATCAGAGATGGACTGGCCTGTCTTACCATGGAGATGTCATTGTGTCCTTTGTTTCTGGATCACTAGTGAATTCACTGAGAACAGAACACTGCCTCCAAGTCTTACTGGGTCATCTCTGGACCCAGCAGAGTGGCCTTGTGCCAAAGACTTTGTTCGCATGCAGGGGCTGGATAGTGAGGTGAAATGTTCCTTCTTTCTTCCTCGTTTTGGACTGTGGGTGCAGACTTTGGATCTCCTTTCCAGCATAAGGAAAGCAGGGACAAGGGTGACTCTTTCCTTGATGGTGATGGCACGGTCTGGTTTGGATAGTTACTGTTTTGCTTTATTTTTGAGACAGGGTCTTCTGTAGTTCACACTGGCCTTGAACCTGATGTGTAGTTGAGGATGAACTTGAACACCTGATCCTCCTACATTCACCTCTTCAGGACTGGAATTAGAGGCGAGCAGTACCTAGTACCTAGTGGGCTGTGCTGGTATTGAATGCAGGACTTTATGCATGCCAAGAAATCACTCTACCAGCTGAGCTGCATCCCTAGCCCTGAGTTGGTTGTTCAGATTGGGGTGATGGGACAGTGACAGAAACATGACAGTCTCAAGGGCAAATGGAGGCAGACATGGCTGCTGCCTTTGAATCCATAGGTTTCTGTTATGGTGGCACACTCCTGTGAAGAGAAGACTTTAGCTCTGAGACTGCAAGTCACACATTTACATTCTGAGGAATATTGAGTATAGTGGAGGAAAATGAAAAGCAAAGTGGCTCCTGCATCCCCTGAATACCTACAGAAATTAACTAGCAGCCTTTCATTAATATGCATTTCAATTTTATTTTTAATAAGAGAAGGTAGGGTGTAAAAAAATTAGTAACTGATTTTAGTTTTTTTTTGCAGAAAAAAAACCTTAAGATTTATACAGCTGTTTCTCCATCTCCTGTGTATAACTTGATAATCTGTATTGTACTTTATTAATATTGTTGATTTCACACTAGAACTCGGATATAAAGAAACCAATGTGGAGGAAAGAGATTTCATCACAGAGTAATCAGGGCTAGAATTTAAATAGGACATCATTAGCATGGTAATGCATTTCTCCTAGTTCTGCAGGCTGCCAGAGTAGATCTGGGTCCACAGCTGGTGAGCCTTTGGGACTCCCTGTTGGGAATCATTAGGTTCAGAAAGCAGTTTCTAGGGAGAAGGCTAAAGGGCAGGATTTCATATTTTTTTGGGTTGTTGGTCCACAGCCTCCTGCTTAACTCAACCCTCTTTCAAGAACTGGGGAGGTGGAAAGCTCATGGGATGACATAAGAGCAGTGACTTGACAATTTTCTACTGATAGTTTGAGGTTGACCAGATGTCCACATGGACAAGACCTGCATTTAGCTTTGGATTCCCTCCTAAGTTCTAAGCTTGAATTAGCCAACAGAAGGAAGTGTGCTGCACTGAAGGGATGTGGATTCTTTTCACTCTGATGTCCAGGGTGTAGCCCTTGCAGAGGTTTGTTTGTGTCTGTAGCTGTGGTGTCTCACTTAGACAGCCTACGAGTTGCACACTCTGCACATGTAGACACTGCCCCTCCACACTCACCAGCTATCTTCAAGAGAAACTTTCAAGATAAATAAGAACACAAGAATCAGACCTACCTTCTTCTCTCAGGATGGGGGCAGGAGAAAACAGAAACCTAAGGAATTCATCCAGTAAGGACAAAGATGAAGATAAGTAAAAAACTAAAAAGAGACAGAAGACAGTGTTAGTGTCAAGTGCCAAGGACTTTGGATGAGATATGGTCATAGCAGGCTTTCTCTTAGGTCACCAACCCCAAAATCATGACACGAAGGCTCCTTATTAGTTATGAATGCTCAGCCTTAGCTTAGGTTAGTTTCTTGCCAGCTCTTATAACTTATTTTAACCTGTTTCTCTTCATCTACATTTTACCTCAAGGCTTTTTACCTTCCTTTATTCTGTATGTCCTACTTTCACTGCTTGCTCTGTGGCTGTCTGTCTGGCAGCTGGCTGGCCCTGGGTGTCTTCCTCTCTGTCTCCCTCTCTCTCTCTTTCTGCCTTGTTCTCTCCTCTTGTTCCTAGATTCCTCCTCCTACTTATTCTCTCTACCCACTAGCCCCACCTATCCTTCTTCTGCCAAGCTATTGGCTGTTCAGCTTTTTGTTAGACCTATCAGGTGCCTTAGGCAGGCAAGGTGAAACAGCAACACATCTTTACATAGTTAAACAAATGCAGCAGAAACAAATGTAACACATCTTTACATAGCTAAAGTAATATTCCACAACATATGATGCGATGAGCCTCCTAAAAAAGCAAAGGAGACAGTTGACCTTAGTGTCCACCTGCCTCAAAGGTTCCTAAAAGCCCCCAGTTTTTATTGTGTGACTTTCCATGGTGGTTTGATTCAGTGTGTTAGTCTTCCTTGAAACATGTTCTTACCTCACATAGGACATACCATGTTCTAATTTTGTTCCAGACAGAGTTTCTCTGTGTAGACCAGGATGGCCTAGAACTCACTCTGTAGATCAGGCTGGCCTGGAACTCACTCTGTAGATCAGGCTGTCCTGAAACTTAGAGATCTGCCTGCCTCTGCCTCTTGAGTGCTGGGATTAAGGATATGTGCCACCACTGCCTGGCTCTATGTCCTGATTTTAGTCTATTTCATTTGTTGTCCCTCTCATTCTTCTTCAATAGCACAAGGTCTTCAGGAAACACAGAGGTAGGGAACATGGAATCAGGGAACATGGAGCCAGGGAACACAAAGCTAGAAAACATGAAACTAGGGAACACAGAGACAGATAACATGGAGCCAGGAACACAGAGCCAGGGAATACAAAGCCAGGAAACATGGAGCCAGGGAACACAGAGCCAGGAACATGGAGACAGGAAACACAGAGCCAGGAAACTTGGAACTAGAGAACACAGAGCCATGGAAAATGGAGCTAGGAACATGGAGCCAGGGAATATGGAGCCAGATAACACAGAGCCAAGGAACACAGAGCCAGGGAACATGGAGCCAGTAAACATAGAATCAGGGAACACAGAGACAACATGGAGTCAGGGAACATAAAGCCTGGGAACACAGAGCCAGGGAATATAGAGCCAGGAACATGGATCCAGGAAACATGGATCCAGAGAATACAGAGCTAGGAACATGGAGCCAGGGAATACAGAACTAAGGAACATAGAGACAGGGAACACAGAGCCAGGAACATGGATCCAGGAAACATGGATCCAGGGAATACAGAGCTAGGGACATGGAGCCAGGGAACACAGAGCTAGGAAACATTGAGCCAGGGAACACAGAGCCAGAGAATATGGATCCAGCAATACAAAATCAAGTAAGGATGTAGAAAGGGAAGGACCTCTCAAAACTTGCAAGGTCAAAACTGGATGAGACTGAAAGTGATTGGGATGAACAAAGTATGATGATGGTCAGTCTTCATCGTCAAGTCACTGAGTCAGTTCCCTGGCTCTATATTCTATGACTCTGTTTCTTACATGATCGCTAGTTGTACTTCCCTGGTTGTGTGTTCTGTGCTCTGTATTTCCTGGTCCTGTGTGCCTTAGCTTCAAATCCCCCGGGTCTGTGTTCTTTGGTTCCATGTTCCTGTACAATGCATTAGTTATGCCCCGCCTCCCATGGGAATGCTTGATGGTTTGGGTGTATGGCATATCAAACTGAAGTGCACAGCCCTGCAACAGCCACTTTGTTTAGAGGAAGACCTTGGCTCTATGCTGTAGGGTGTCTCTTACACATCCACTAGATTTTCAGTTTCACAGATTGCTCTTGGGAACCACATTCCAGATGGCCCCGGCTTGGGGAAACTCAGAGGTCCATGGTCACATTCACACACTCATGCTGCAGAGAAGGTTCTAGCAGAGTTCCATGGCCTCTCAGGCTTCTCAGAGGACAGCTCAGTGCTGGGCTTGGGTCAGGTTACCTAGGTATGGGAACTGTAGCATGCACTGCAGATCTTGTGGTACTCCCTTGGTCACTGTTGGCTTGAATCCCACTCCTGAGATTAATGTGCCCCTGGTTTCGGGGTCACTGATGTCAGTCAATCAGACAGCTTCAGAATTATGTTTCATATTTCTGACATGATTTTAGAGTAATTGTTACTCTGATGGTTTCTGGAATTTATCTGGAAATAGCTATTCTGGCAGTGTCTCTTGTCCCGCTCCTTGGAGGTCTAAAAGCGAGTTCTTCACAGACCTCGTCCTCCGTTGCTCTTTACTGTGTCCTCAGTCTGCATTTCTTGGGTGCTTTGCCTGTGCGCAGAGAAGTTGGATCTAGTGTGGTTTTAGTTCTTAGAGAAGGAGCAGTCTCTGATACGTCAGCATCCCACTTCCTTAGCATCTCCGCTCTCATCACCTCCCCTGGGAAGCAGGCATTTTGCCATTTCATCCCTGGACCACTGATGCTGCTGGCTGTGGTGGGAGGGCTGTTCCACACACAGGGAAACTGAGACAAAGAAGACTGCATCCTGTGACCCCATAGGAGGAGGCCTGAGCAGGAGTCCTTTGCATCTAAGGTTTCACCTTGACATAGGGTTTTGTTCTGTTTGATTTGATCCCTAATATGAGAGCTTCATCCCTCAATCTCACCATCATGACTGAATACAAGCAAGATGATGTGGAAGCCTGATGATGGCCAGAAGCCCACTGAAAGGCCTGGCATTTGGTGAATGAAGTTAGATCTTAATGAACCAAATCACTTCATTAAGTCTGAGGAAGGACTTTTCTCGTGCTTTCTCTGCCATCAACGTTCAGGGGAGGAGAGATGAAACACTGATCTGGCTTCTCCCATTATCACTTCCGCTTTACTTCACTAGAGCCTTTAAAGCAGTGTTTCATGGCCATAGGGATTTTTTTCTTCCAAAACTGTGCTGCGATCTCCTAGGTTGGTGGCCTATGTGGCCATAGGAGCTGAAGGAGGAGGTCTCCAGAAAATGGCAGACAAAAATTTTCTTTGTCTTCAAAGGTTGGTGGACAGGATGGCCTGTGAAACTGTCATGGGCTTTGCTATGGACAGGATTGGTTTTTATCAGCTTCCCACCTGTGCCCAGATGGCAAAGGGCACGTGGTGTGGAGTCAAAGAGTCTGTCCCAGTCTCTGTGGGCACAGGCATGAGATGCTGCTGAACCATGCCGCAGGAAGATGTCTTCTCATCACTGCGGTTGAAGAGGACCAGCTTCTCTCTTCCTCCATCACCTCCTCCATGGCTCTTCCCTCCATGGAGTATTCTGCATCCTTAGCTACCATCACCTATTCCTTGCATCCTTCTGGCTCCATCCTGATCACTCTCTCATTACCAGTCCTGCGCGGTATCCCCTGTGGTGCCTTTTACTGCCCCCAGGAGTCTACGCAGGACCAACCTTGTTCAAGTCCCCTGTCCTCCTTGTCTACATTTGCAGCTCCTGTCGTCTGGTTTCAGGCCTGATTCTAGAAGGGTGATCATTATTCCTGCCTTAATGCTCCGTGACTATTCATTCCATTCTGCCATGTTTAATGGAACCCTTAATGGCATCTATGAAGAAGCCCACAGACTATAAATAAACATCCTCTTTGGTATTAAAAGGGTTTTATACAATATAAAATTTAGAGCACATTTTTTTTCAAGAAGAGCTCTGACATTAATATTCATAGTGAGCCCCAAAGCAGAAGCTATTCTATCTTAGCATAATTAGTTTACGGTATGTTTCAAAGTCAGTTGCAATTGTGCTCTTTGCCATGACAATTAGAAAGGTCATCTTGTCTTGCAGGCTCCGTTACAGCTGTAAACTAGCTTGTGGCTGTCACTGTGAAATGTATTAGGGCACCTGTGCACAAATACAAGGGGAAGATAGACTTCTACGGGAAGTGTAGTTGTTCCTGTCTGATGACCAAACCTGAACATGCCTTCCATGGTATAAGGACAGAGAAACTTCGAAACTGAATTCCCCTGTCTTTTCATTGATTACATTGTTTGAGTCCTGTAAAGTTAGATATAATGAGGTCCCTAGACATTGGGTAGAGAAACTTGACATTAGGACACCCATATATTTCTGATCTCTCTATATTTTTCTGTGTCACTTAGAAAACCAGTTATCTACATTGACGTATAGAAACGTTATTGTATTTAATCCCCCATGGAGAACTTTGATATGGGGACAGGGAGGGCATAGCTTCAGGAAAGTAGATTTGCTTATGGAGCCTGTAGAGATGCGAAGGAGCTGGTGTTGGGGGGGTCACCTTACATATGGAGTCTGTAGAGATGCAGAGGAGCTGGTGTTGGGGGGGGGTCAGCTTACATATGGAGCCTGTAGAGATGCAGAGGAGCTGGTGTTGGGGGGGTCAGCTTACATATGGAGCCTGTAGAGATGCGGAGGGGCTGGTGTTGGGGGGGGTCAGCTTACATATGGAGCCTGTAGAGATGTGGAGGGGCTGGTGTTCAGAGGGTGGCCTTGCCTGTGGAACTTGTAGAGGGAACATTTATCCACTAAGTGGGTAACTTCCAGGGAGATGAAAGAAGCCATTGGGTATGTGCAGGGACAGCTGATGTGGGGAAGCATGGTTCTTGGTCTGGTCTGGCAGTACACACTGATTGCCATGCTGAGTCTCAGTATGATGAATTTCCCTCTGTATTGGCTACTTTTCCCGACGGGAAAATACTGATGGGCTTTTGGAAGATGGCAGCAACATCTAGACCTGTTCTGCCAGAGTCTCCAGGGAGTAAACTGGACAAAGTCTGATAACCTCTATCTGAAGACGTGGGTGATGATGCCTGAATATTCATAGCTTGCATAGCAGAGTTAAACAGGGAGCCTCATAAAACAGGAGAGCAAGTCCCTAGTCCATCCTGACTGTGTTCTCTGTGAGAGAGGGGGAAAGGGGCAGCTAACCTGCCTCTACGAAGTTGCAAAAGGACGTTGTATTGGAACTGTTTCAAATATGGTAAAAAGAGAGGCCCTTCTATTTAAAAGGAACAGGGCAGGATTGTGGATGACCTCAGAGTTTTCTGACATGCTTTCCTTCCAGAGACCTGGGCTCTTTGCTCTCTGTGCCAGCCTTCAAAGATGCAGGCTCCACCAACAGATGCTCAGTGCTTCGGTGTTGGGTTCCTTGAGGCTGCCAGTGTCACCTCGTGTCTCAGATACCCTTTCAGGGAAACTGGCTTTGGCAGCACGTGGAGGTCACAGTCAGGGCAGCAGTGCTTGTCAAGAGTGCATGTCTGATGAGATCTTCTGTCCTTGACTTCCAGTGGGGCCCCACCACCCACAGGACCAGCATTCACCCAGCCTTCATCAGCAGTGCCCCACCCCCACTCCCCACCCCCAATCCCTTCTCCACATCAGTGGCTGTCACTGTAAATGGCCTTACTTGTCGGTAGCATTGGATTATAAGAGCCTGAGTCTCCTCTTGAGCTGTCTTCTTCCAGCAATCTTAAGCCCCTAAGAACCCATCTGTAGATGGGTCCTTGTTGACCTCAGATTTACTGCAGAATCTGAGGCTGTGATTGGCTTCACAGTGCTATGTCCCCAACAACATTGAACACACAGGTTCAACAACATTGAACACAGACTTGTGTGTCACTGTGACCAAATAGAAAGGAAACAACCGAAAAGGATTTATTTTGCCTCATGATTTTGGAAGGTTCTGTCCATCATGACGAGGAGGGAGAGGCATAGAGCTGAGCGGCTCACAGCATGGCTAACAGGAATCGTGGGGAGACATAGGAAGGGGCTGGGGGGGGGCTAGAACACCTAAGGACACACTCCAG
Organism: Peromyscus melanophrys; assembly: GCA_902168415.1. NCBI lineage: Eukaryota > Metazoa > Chordata > Mammalia > Rodentia > Cricetidae > Peromyscus > Peromyscus melanophrys. Next base: position 18,543 of record CABHPR010146822.1, read on the forward strand.
TGACCCACTCCCACCTAAGGACACACTC
>CABHPR010146823.1:8151-27298 GCA_902168415.1 Peromyscus melanophrys
CCCCCTCTCCCCACACGGCCCAGCTCAGTCTGGTCATGTCACTCTGGACTCTCCCAGATGTCCCTGCCTCTGGCTATGCTCTCCCTTTTCTCCACAATAAACCTCCTCCTCCACCATACCTGGGAGTGGTCACGTCCTTTCCTTTTTTTTTTTTTTTTTTTTCAAGACAAGGTTTCTCTGTGTAGCTTTGCACCTTTCCTGGATCTCACTCTGTAGCTGGCCTCGAACTCACAAAGATCCACCTGCCTTTGCCTCTCGAGTGCTGGGATTAAAGGCGTGTGCCATCACCGCCCGGCTAGTGTCCTTTCCTTTTTATTTATTTATTTTTTTAATTCACAAACAAAAACCTGTGGACTTTCCCTGTGGGAACTTATCTGTCCCCGGGAAACCTCCAATTTGGAGTATAGCTCCTTGCTAGCTACCAGGTCTCACAATTTGAAAGATTTGTTGTGCTGTCTGTCTGTCCGTCCCTGTCTCCTACTGGGTTCTCACTGTTGCCCAGGCTCCCCCAGTGGCTGGATGACAGGCCTGTGCTACCGCATATGCTACTGCCTTTAGAGCCGCTGACTGAAGCCGCCCGCCCTCTGAAGTGAGACACCTGGGGTAGAATTAAGTGTTTTGTAATCTAATGATGATAACAGAATTCGTTTGCAAACATCAGACTGACTCCTAAATCTAGTAGATGTTTTTGATGAATGGGATAGATCTCTTCGCCTGTTTTTTTGGGGTGGTGGTGGTACTGAAGCGTGAACCTCGGGCTTGCACAGCACATACAGTAAGAGCTCTGCTGCTGAACAGATCTCCAGTCATTAAAAAGAAGGAGGACGGGACAAAATGGTCTATTCTAAACTTTTTACCTGTTTTTTAAATTTATTTTATTTTATTTTTTTCTGAGACAAGGTTTCTCCATGTAACAGCTCTGGCTGTCCTGGAACTTGCTCTGTAGACCAGGCTGGCCTCCAACTCTGAGATCTAGCTGCCTCTGCCTCTGGAGCTCCAGGGTTAAAGGTGTGCGCCACCACTGCCTGGCTGTTTTTTTTTTTTCTTTTTTTTTTAATTTTAATTTTATTTTATTTTGAGACAGGGTCTTATATAGGCCAGGCTGGCCTCAAACTCCTGATCTTTCTACCCTTGATTCCCAAGTGCTAGGATTACAGGTGTGAACCAGCATTCCTGCTCTTTGTCTGTTTTTAAATCTTATTTAAGACTGGATTTGAACACATTTTAGAAAGAGACTTCTTGTTTTGTAAATAGAGGCTTGTCGTTGGTGAAAGACTGCTCCAGTTTAGAGGGACAGTGGACAGGTGTAGGCTCGGAGCTCAGGAGGTGAAAGCCCTTGTCATGCACCTGTGAGGACCGTGTAAGCTGGGCTCTCTAGCTCACATGGCCACCCCAGTGTTCCCCTGCAAGTGGGAAGTGGACACAGAAAACCCCCAGGGCACCACCGGCCAGCTGGCTTAGCATGTGTGGCAGCAGATAAGAAAGCCACTGTCCTGAGGTGGACAGTGAGAACCCACACCTCACACACACACAACACCTGAGGTTGTCTTCTGACCTCCACAGACACAACACTGCACATAAGCACCCATACTCAAACATGAATGCACGCACAGGCACACACATCGTCCACACACACTCACAAAGCAAGACTTCACTCCATATTAATTATGTAACCCTGAGAAAGAGGCTGAAACTCCCTTTCTTCATCTACACAAAGTAGAAACGGTACCTTTACTTTACTTTTTTCATTTGTTTATTTTTTTATTTTATTTATTGTATTTTTTCCTAGATAAGGTTTTTCTGTAGCTCTGGCTGTCCTGGAACTTGAACTGTAGACCAAGCTGGCCTCCAACTTAGAGATCTGCCTGCCTCTGCCTTCTGAGTGCTGGGATTAAAGTTGTATGAAATCATCGCCACACTACTGGCTGCCTTAACTTTCTTATGAGCTTGGAGGTCAGAGGACAACTTGAAGGAGCTGGTTCTCTGTTTCTGCCATGTGGATCCTGGGGATCAAATACAGTTCTTTGGCCTCAGCAGCAGGCACCTTTACCTGATGAGCCATCCTGCTGGCCTTCTGCCTTTTTCTTTTTTTTAATTTGAGATGGTCCTACATTATAGCCCAGGCTGGCCTCAATCCTCTCCTTCAATCCCAAGTGCTGGGATTTAAGGCATGTACCACTATATCTGGTTCAACCTCTCTCTGCCTTTGCATTTCTTCATAGCTATCTCCACACACTGTACCATTAGTTACTTAGTTATAGATTCCTCTGTAGGCAGTTTTTCTGCCCCAGCAGCCACTCCCAAATAACCACACAGAGACTTATTAGTTATAAATGCCGAGTCAATAGCTCAGGCTTATCACTAACTAGCTCTTATATTTTAAATTAACCCATTTCTATTAATCTACATTTTCCCACGTGGCATTACCTCTCTTTCATCTCGCACTTCCTGCTTCCTCTCCAAGTCTTGCTGGTGACTCCTCTGACTCTGCCCTTCTTCTTCCCAGTGTCCTTAGTCTGGTTCTCCCACCTAACCTTATCCTGTTCAGCTATTGGCCAGTCAGCTTCTTTATTAAACCAATCACAGTGATATATATTCACACAGTGTGAAGAAATATTCCACATTTCCCCCTTTTTGTCTAAATAAAAAAGGAAGGTTTTAATTTTAACATAATAAAATTATATACAACAAAAACAGTTATTAAATAAGAATTACAATTACAACGTCCAGTCCATTTGTATTTGGCAAATTTAGAGAAAATACTATCTATCTCATCTTTGTGAGTCTAAAGTTTTATATCTAATTTATTTATTTTTCATAATTAAGGAAAACTTTAAGTCTAATTATTTAGTCTTTAACTCCATCAAAGACCCCAGAAGGGTGAAATGTTACCTAATGACAGGGACATCTGGCTGCCTGGACAGTCACCCAAAGTTCTTCTATAACCTTGGGGCATCTATCTTTGGCCTACAGGTCTAGAATATCTGACAGATATTTTTGAGAAGCAGGGAATTTTGAAGGACTGCCCTACCTTGTCTTGGCAATGTTTGGCAGTCACTTTCTTTTGTGTCCTGCTGGTCCAGTTTGGACAACATACTGTCAGCAATTGAGGCAAGGGCAGTTTCTTGCCCAGTGGCTAGCTTTTGCCACAAAGAGAGTAAACTCCATATGGAGTTTCTTTAATGCCCATCATCTTCTCTGAAGTACATTGGTGCTGCCAGGAGCAGACATATCTCATTGTCATAAAAAGCCTTATATTACTAAAACATTTTAAATACCATTTTCTGTAGTTCTTTGAAGTGTTTGAAGGCCATCTATCTATTTAAATATATGTTTATGACCTTGAAAACATACCTAACATTAGTATAAGTTTGACTATTACAGATGACTATTAACTGTATTTCTTAATTATATATTACATTTATTTTTTTATTTTTTGGTGTTTCGAGACAGGGTTTCTCTGTGTAGTTTTTGTGCCTGTCCTGGAACTCATTCTGTAGACAAGGCTGGCCTCGAACTCACAGAGATCCGCCTGGCTCTGCCTCCCGAGTGCTGGGATTAAAGGCGTGCACCACCACCACCACCACCACCACCCGGCGGCTTTTTTCTTCTATATTACTTCCTTTTTAAGGACTTTATTGTTTTAAAACTATATTTATATATTTTATGACTGTCTATACCCCCCCCCACACACACACACACAAGCCTTTGTACATTTTTAAACACACTGTAACCTGTTCAGAGATTTTTCCTGTCTGGATCTGTCTTTACTGAGCATCTGTAACCTTTTCTGTCTGCATGAGCAAAACCCCAAATCCGCCGTGTAGTGCCCCAGAGGAGCTCCGATGGAGGCTCAAGCCTGCAGCAGCGCCTGGGAGAGACCCCTCTCTGTACTGTGGCCTGTGTGCGCACCAGGAGATGAGCATCAGTACTGCAGCCGGCATGCCGAAAGCTGTATCTGGCTCTGTTTTTGTGTGTTTAGAACCTTTTTAAAGCTTTCTCAGGTCTTAGTGGATGTAGGTGCCCCATGTTGGGCGACATTCTTTTCTACACAGTAAATACTTAAGTGGTTATTAAATGTGTCAACTGACTCAATTTCTTCAACTAATAAATTACAAAAGAAAATGATGGGTAGGAGACCTGTGGGTTCAAAGGCAGGTAAATGCTGGTGAGATGTTTGTCACAAGCCTGAGTCTGGAACCCACATGGTAAAGGAGCGAATTGACTCCTGGAAGTTATACTCTAATCACACAGGTACTCTAGCAGTTCACCCCTTCAAAATAAAAGACGCGTTAGCTAAGAGCTGACCATAGCACGTTTGCCTTATTTGGATCTTCTTTCTTTATTCTTTTATTTTTTGAGACAGGGTTTCTCTGTATAGTCTTGCCTGTCCTGGAACTCACTCTGTAGACCAGGGTAGTCTGAAATTCAGAGAACTGCTCACTATGACATTTTTATACATCTATATAGTGTGTTTCTGTCATACACACAATCTACTACCCACTAGTCCCTTCCTTCTTCCTAGCCATCCCCCTTTGTGATTTCATGTGTGTCCCCATGAGTATCACTGGGGCTGGCCTCAAACTTGCTGTGTAGCTGAGGATGACATTGAACATTGGTGGCGCACGCCTTTAATCCCAGCAGAGCCAGGCAGATCTCTGTGAGTTTGAGGCCAGCCTGGTCTACAGAGTGAATTCCAGGACAATGAATTCCGGGCTACACAGTGAAACCCTGTCTCAAAAAAAAAAAATTTTTTTTTTTAGATGTATGTATGTATGTGCACTGTGTACATGCTTGGTACCTGAGGAGGCCAGAAAAGGGCATCAGATTCCTTGGAACCAGAGTTATAGACTATTGTGGGCTGCCGTGCAGGTGCTGGGAATCAAACGTGAGTCCTCTGCAAGAGCAGCCAGTGGTGTGAACTGCTGAGCCATCTCTCTCCAGTCCCTCTTTTTTATGTTTTAATTATGTGTTTATGTGTGAACCAATATACCTGGTTTCCAAATTTTAAAAGGGGAATAAATAACACATTTCATGTCCCTCCTCACAGAGTTGTTGAGGTGACCAAATGGAATTATGAGTGACGGGTACTTTTTGGATTGCTACAAAAAAAAGTTGGATGTGATGGGGCACAGCTGTAGTCCCAGTAATTGGGAAGCAGAGGCAGGAGGATCAGGAGTTCAGGGACATCCAGAGTTGCTATACCCAAAGCAGGCAAGGCAAGACTGTGTAGTCAGACTTTTATTTGGACCACCAGCTCACAAATAATGACATGGAGACAATTTTAATTATGAAAGCTTGGCCATTAGCTTAGGCTTGTCCCACTAGCTCTTATAACTTAACATGCTTTTATTAATCTATATCCTGCCACGTGGCTCGATTACCTTTACTCTGTCCTGTATGTCTGACTGCTTCAGCGTCTCCTTGGCATCTCCTCTGCACCTAGATTCTGAGTTCCTCTCTTTCCCCAGAAGTGAAGTCATGCCTAGTCTCTCCTGCCTAGCTATTGGCCATTCAGCTCTTCATTCAACCGATCACAAGGTGCCTTAGGCAGAGACACACCCTTATAGCATACAAAAAGGTGATCCCACAACAAGCCCGGGGTTCCTGGGACCCTGTCGGAAACAAATGAACAGTCACAAAGAATGGCTGCCTTGTTTTACAGTCTCACGTGCGGTGCCCAAGGGCTTCAGTACACATCCTCACCTGCCCTTCCCTGTGTTGTTTTTATTATCATCATTTCGATGGGTGTGAAGACTTAGGGTTTCTATTGTTATGATAAAATATCATGACCACAAAGGGGTTTATTTCATCTTATAGCTTTACCTTCATCCAGGGAGGTCAGGGCAGGAACCTGGAGGCAGGAACTGAAGCAGAGACCATGGAGGAATGTTGCTTACTGGCTTGCTCTCCACGGCTTGCTCAGCCTGTTTTCTTATTCTATGCACCCAGGGGAGGCACCACCCACAGTGGGCTGCTGGGGCCTCCCAAATCAATCATTAATCAAGAAAAAAAAAAAAAAAAACCCATAGGCTTGCCCACAGGCCAGTGTGGTGGGGGCATTTTCTCACTTCTCCAGACGACTCTCTTGTTCTGGTTGACACAGCACTAGTCAGCAGGGGTGATCTGTGTTGTCCCGATGGCTGTCTTCAGAGCTCAGTCTTCTTTCTGCTTGTCCTTTCCGGGGGTAACGTAGACATCTTTTCAGAACTTCTCTCGGCCACTTATTCCTTTTTGCTCTTTTGCCATTTTGCTCGGATTCTCCCTAGTACACGTTTTACACTCAGCTACTTTTCTAGGTGGTGAGCTCTAACTTGTGAACTCCTGGTGGGAGTGTACTCAGATATATTACGGCCGGACATTATTGGACACTCAGCTGGCGAGGCTGATGCAGGAGGAGTCTGGGGTCACCCTGGGTTGTATAAATAAGCTCACATGGGCTTATATAAGTGGTAAGGTCTGTGAAGAGATGGTCTCAAGCAAGAAGAGATGCCCAGAACAGGCTCAGACCAACCAGTCTGCCTGGAAAAGACATCCACCCCCCCCCCACCCGACTCCTCCCCACTCCCCCCACCCCCAGTGAGCTACCTGTGGGTTGTACCGTGTGCTCCGGGCGCCCAGCTTTCTGGATCCAGTTCTATGCTGGGGTGGGCTGGGGTGAAGTAACCCAGATAAAACCCACTGGTTTACCAAGTTGAATTTTGAAAGTGGAGGGCGTAGCCCATGCTTCAAAATAAAAAGTAAAAAAGACATAGCATATAGTCAAGGCCTGGGTTCAATCCCCGGCACCTGCACAAATGAAAAGGCATTACGAAATATCCCACCCGTTTTTATTAATCTATGTTTCCTCACAGGATCAATCGGTGCTTACATGTAGTTGGCAGGTCAGGTATCCATTGAGTGACTGGAATAGCCTGAGGGTCTCATGGGTAATCCCTGGGGAATTGTCACTCAGCAACGTGGACTTTCTCTTATTTGGAGGTATTATGACTTGGAACCCAAGCAAAAATATTCATCTGTGTTACATGCCATAGAGGCCTCTAGCTTCAGGACATGTTATATGGATCCTTTATACCCAGGCTGCCGTCACAATTATAAAGTCCGGTCACTGGGTGCATCTGTGAGACTGTTTAGACTTTAAGTGTGTAATGGAGTTATCTTGTAAGATGATTTTTCATCTTCAATTCCTATGTTTACTATGCACCAGGTCTCATGACATCCTTAGGTTTCATGTGTGGGAAGGATTTTCTCTCGCCTTGGCGGTTCATAATGAAGTTTAGGGCCCCAGGTCAAGAGTGAATTTGGTGGCAGATGAGTGGCCACCGGAGTTTTGAACGGTAGGCTGGTGTGGTCGCACACGTACGGAATTCCAGCACTGAGGGACATGGGTCGAGCAGCAGGCGTTGAAGAACACCTGGGAAATACGGAACCCTGTCTCAAGCAGAAATGACACACAAAGATTTTTGAATTGTAACAATTCGGTGTAGGGCGCTGAGCAAAATTCTTCCGGTAAGAATATTTCACTTCCTTAGTTGTTCACACATACACCCTCATTTTCTCTTACCGATTAGGTAAGCATAGTTGGTTTGCACCGTCTAAGTAGATTCCTTTGGGAAGTTAGATGAGTGTTATTTAAGGGGGCTTCTCAATTTTCTTCTCTCTTAGATTCTTTATTGTTTTGTTTTTTTGAAACAGGGTCTCACCATGGAGACTTGGCTGCCCTGGAGTTCGCTTTGTTGACCAGGCTGATCAGGCTGGCCTCGAACTCACAGAGATCCTCCTGCCTCTGCCTCCAAATGTGTGATATCACATCCAGCTTGTTTGTTTGTTTGTTTTTGTTTTTCCGAGACAGGGTTTCTCTGTGTAGTCCTGGCTGTCCTGGAGACCAGGCTGGCCTCAAACTCACAGAGATCCTCCTGCCTCTGCCTCCTGAGTGCTGGGATTAAAGGTGTGCGTCACCATCACCCAGCTGTAATTTTTATATTTTATATATTTATTGTGTGTGTGTGTGTGCATGCATGTATGTGTGTGTGCGCGCCACAGTGCACTTGTGGAGGTCAGAGGTCAACTTTTAGTCTGTTCTTTCCCCTCCCCGTGTGCATCAAACCCCGCTCATTAGTTTGGTGGCAAGCAGCTTGACATGCTGAGCCATCTCATCAGTCCGTCATCATTATTCTTTTTACTGTCTTATTCCCTTTCGAGGTCATTACTGCTAACGTTTTGCATCCTCTTTGCAGGGAGTCAGTCTCCGCACATGTGCAGTCTTCCTGACCTTCTGACCTTTATGTCTCCCGGCAGCCATATGTGCCATTGTCTCAGCAGATGGCACCGCCGAGTCCGAGGAACAGCACCCCCAACAGCGGCATCGGGGGCAACGGCCATGACCAGCTGAGCAAAACCAACCTGTATATTCGAGGACTGCAGCCGGGCACGACGGACCAGGACCTCGTCAAGCTCTGTCAGCCGTAAGTTGTGGGCCCGGTAGGAAGGCTTCCAGGGACCGCACGGGTTGCGATTGCGGGTGTCTCGTGGCATGCTCCTCAGCTTGCATTGCAATAGCGATGTGCTTCTTTCTGCCTTAGTCACAATATTTAGTCACGACACATCTCAGAATCCTCCCTTGTCACCTTTTTGGCTTTGTTGTTCTGAGACAGTGTCTCATGGATCCTAGGCTGGCCTCGAACAAAATCAGATTAAGAGAGATAAGGGTGCTCTTGTCTCAGAGCTTGAGGTACCGTTCTGTACTGTCCGTCATGCCGAGGAAGCCCAGAGGGAGGAGCTGGAGGCAGCTGGTCACATCACACTCACAACCAGGAAGGAAGGAGAACAGGGGCTTGCTGCCACTCAGTCCCCTTTCTCTGCTAACGTAGTCCTGGATCCCAGCCCAGGGACAGCACTACCGATAGTGGGTAAGGCCCTCAACAGGCATGCAGGTGCCTGTCTCCTGGGTGATTCCAGATCCTGTCAAGTTGACAGTTAACACCTACCATCACACGCTTTGAAAGAAATATTCACTTACTCTCTATGGTGTGTGTGTGTGTGTGTGTGTGTGTGTGTGTGTGTGTGTGTGTGTGTGTATGTGTTTAAAACAGGATATCATATAGTCCAGGTTGGCCTTGAACTCCTTATCCTCCTGTGTCTACATCTCAAGTTCTGGAATTAAAGGCATGCACCACCATACCTGGCTGTATTTTTATTTATATGTATGTGTATGTGCTTGTGTGAGTTTATGTGTGCCACATGTGTGGATGTCCTGGAACTTGAGTCACAAGCAGGTTCCAGCCACGGGGAATCCAACTCTGGTTCTCTGGAAGAGCGGCCAGTGCTCTTCACTGCTAAGCCGTCTCTCCAGGCCCCTGTACTACCTGTTCCTGTTGCTTTATAGAACCAATTGCCCATCATATTGTTGCCAATGTTTGCATTATTACCAGTTTGTGGCTATTATGAATGCAAACTGTGCTGGAAACCTACACCTTGGTGTGTGTATATGTACATATTCATGTTGGGTGTGTTGCTGGGTCACAGGGTACCCATCTGTGAAGCTATTGTAGATAATACTATAAGGTTTTCATACTGGGCATAGAGGTCCATGCCTGTAATCTCAGCAGTCAGGAGATGGAGTCAGGAAGGTTAGGGGTTCAAAGTCCTCTGCTGCACAGCAAACTGGAGGCTTGTGGGCAGCAAGCACTCTGCCTGGTGCGACATTCTAGTCTAAGAAACTTTGGCTTCCCTGTTCTTTGAGGCTTTCATTTGCCCTTCCAGGAACTAGTCAGGGTCAGCATGTAGGATGGGAGGCAGGAGTCCAGAACTGGAGTGGGAAGAAGCGGGCATGAAAGCTGGCTGTGGGGCTCATGCTATGCTCACACTGTCTGGGAGCATGAGGGAGGATCTGCATCGGGCCAGCCAGGACTATAGAATGAGACCCTGTCTAAAAAAAAAAAAAATCAGGGACCTGGAAAGATGGTTCTGTGGTTAAGAACACAAACTGCTTTTGAAGAAGACCGGAGTTTGGTCCCACATCGGGCAGCTCAGTTGCCTATAACTTCAGCCAAGCTCCTCAGGTAGTCCCAGGCACATAGCCACACCGACACATGTAATCGAAAATAATGAAATCTTTATAAAAACCAGTCAAACAGTCGGGCAGTGGTGCTGCACACGCCTTTAATCCCAGCACCAAGGAGGCAGAGGCAGGTGGATCTGTGTGAGTTCGAAGCCAGCCTGGTCTACAGGGTGAGATCCAGGACAGCCAGAGCTATTTCACAGAGAAACTCTGTCTTATTTATTTTGTTGGTGTTTTACCTATATGTATGTTTGTGTGAGTGTGCTGGATCCTGGAGTTACAGACAGTTGTGAGCTGCCATGTGGGTGCTAGGAATTGAATCCACAGTCCTCTGGAAGAGCAGTCAGTGCTCTTAACTGCTGAGCCATCTCCCCAGCCCCAGAAACCCTGTCTTAAAAAAAAACAAAACAAAAATTAGTCAAATAAAAATGGAGGAGTGAAGGGCAGCAGAGAAGGGATGGGGCCTGATGGAGGGAAGCATGGAGCTGAGCCGCTCTGAAAAGGGTGTTTCTCATGCTCAGAAGGACTTCCTGCCTTTGTCCCAGTGATCTCTTCCTGGGTTGCTGGATCCCAGACTCTGGTGGGCCGGAAGGAGAGGTGTGGCCTGAGACTGGAACTCCTGGTTCTCGGGAAGGGGCTCCTTCTGAGGAGGAGGAGGAAGCAGCGACCCAGCTGTTGCCAGCTGCAACTGGAAATTCTGAGCGCAGTCTCAGGCGGCTGGGCCACAGCAGGCTCCACCCTGGGGCCTTGATGGGGATAGCAGCTTGAGTGTCCTCGGGCTAGAGTCCAAGCCTGGAGCCTCTAAAGACCCGAGGACCACTGGTCCCACCTCCTTTTAACGTGGTGTTCTTTCCCCAACCTCCAGGGCATTCCCTGGCTTAATGCTTTAGGTCCCAGAAGCCCCCCTGAAAAGGCCGGGGTGGGGTGGGGTGGGGGTGGGACAGCTAGGGAGTGGTAACAAAGTAGTCACCACATCTTTAGGGATAAGAGGATATGTATGTATCTAATGCTTGTTTGGGGTAGTAATTTCAAATCTAGTTCCTGCCAACTGTTTCTGTTCAGCCCTTGTTCTTTTTTAAAATTTTATTTAAATAACATTTTCTTCCTTTTATTTTACATACCGACCACCGTTTCTCCTCCCTCCTCTCCTCCGTCCATCTGTCCTGTCCATCTGTCCGTCCCTCGTCCCCTCCCCCAGCCCTTGTCCTTTGACTCTTCCTGGCTGTGTTCTGTCTGAGATTTTTCACACTACTGGAATAGAACGTAGCGGCTTTTCCTAACGGGTGCTCCTGACGTAACCCAAGAGCTGCACTACCTCATGACTGAAGCTCTGGGGCCTGTGCAGACCCCCGCTGCCCACAAGGATTTCCAAAGAGCTGAAAAACACGGAGCTCATAAACTGTAGGGTGAAATCATGTCACAGATTGATTTAACTCTTTCATGGAGGCAGCAGAAGGATGGAGAAATCAAGTCAAAGAACACAAGGAGTCACTCGTTAGCACTAAAATATGTTGGGGTAAGATTGTAGTGGTGAGGCCCAGACACAGGAAGTCACAGGACTTGTCCAAGATCACACTTAGCTAAAAAAGTGGCCCAGCCAGGGTTTGAGCCAAAGCAGTTTGGGATCAAGCTGGCGTGCACCTAAGAGATCAGTTGAGTGTTGGGAATAGGGGCTCCAAGGAACAAATGTTTATTATTTTTAAAATGTTTACTTTTAATTTTATTTTTTATGTGTATGGATGTTTTGCCTGCATATATGTCTGTGTACCATATACATGCCTGGTGCCCACAGAGGCCAGAAGAGAGTATTGGATCCCCTGGAACTGGAGTCACAGACAGTTATGAGCTGCCATTTGGATTCTGGGAATCAAACCCAGGTCCTCTAGAAGAGCAGCCAGTGCTCTAACCATTGAACAGTCTTTTTCAGCACCTATTTATTATTATTATTATTATTATTATTATTATTATTATTATTATTAATTGGTTTTTCAAGACAGGGTTTCTCTGTGTAGCTCTGTCTGTCCTGGAACTCGCTTTGTAGGTCAGGCTGGCCTCGAACTCACTGAGATACACCTGCCTCTGCCTCCTGAATTTCCAGTGCAGCTGGCAACAGTTGGGTCACTGCTTCCTCCTCCTCCTTGGGGTTAAAGGCGTGTGTCCGTCGTCCCCTCCCCTGGCTTATTTTATTATTTTTAATAGGATGAATGGTATTTGTCTAAAAGAAAAGTATACTCAAGATGCTAGCCAGGCATGGTGGCACACACCAGCACTCTGGAGGCAGAGGCAGGCGGATCTCTATGAGTTCGAGGCCAGCCTGGTCTACAGATTGAGTTCCAGGACACCCAGGAATACACAGAGAAACTTTGTCTCAAAAAAAAAAAAACAAAAAAACAAAAAAACAAAAACCCCAAATCAAACCAAAAAGAATTATTTCTGTTCCTTAAGGAATTCTGCCTGGAGTTCCGCCCTTACGTACTTTAAGTGGGTGTGGCCAAGCTTGTTCCCCGGTGTCAGCAAAGGGCTGCCAGGTGGGGCTGCGCTGTAAAGTCCCTGCTGCCCGTTCAGTCCAGTGCAGCTCCACCTCCTGAAACAGGGTCATTAGCTAGGAACCAAGTGTTCAGCCACAGGACGTATGGGGACATTTCCATGGAAGCCACACCAGCCTGGAGATTACCGAAGTACACATCTGGGTATGACAGGGATAGTTTTCCAGGGAGATAAAACGAAGCAGGGAAATCTTCCCTGGATGTAGGTGAGTCCCTCCCATAGACAGGGTGGGGGTGGGGGTAAGATGGAACAGAAGGGAAAGAGGAGGCTCACGTATTTTCCCTCCCTCCCTTTCCCATGCTATGAGTTTCTTCATTCTCTCTGCCATGATGGCTGAAGCCATGAAGAAATCTTTTCTCCCTTAAAAAGTGTTTATGACGGGCATTTTGTCACAGCGATGAAAACCAACACAACTGGCTTTTTGGGGGAGAGGGGAGAAAGCTGTATATATAGGTCTGGTTGGCTTGGAACTCGCTCTGTAGACCAGGCTGGCCTCTAACTCACAGAGATCCTCCTGCTTCTGTTCCTTGAGTGCTGGGTTTAAAGGCGTGCGCCACCACCGCCCGCGTGCCCTGTTATTTTTCGAGACAGGGTTTCTCTGTGTAGCCTAGGTGTGCGCCACCATGCTAGGCTCTCTGTCCCGTTCCTAATCTCTGTCCTCAGATCATCACTTTGCATTTTCCTCCCCCCTAGATATGGCAAGATTGTCTCCACCAAGGCCATTCTGGACAAGACCACAAACAAGTGCAAAGGTGAGAAGCAGCCGCCCGGGGTGAGAGGCCATCCTCTGCCTCTGCCTCCTGCTGTGGGGTGTCTGAGCTGCCAGGGAGGGGGTGGGAGGGTTTGGGGCCTAAAGACCTATAGGTATTTAGAGTCACCGGTGACCAGAGAGCCTGACCTGAGAAAGCTGTTAGGGACAGCCAGCCAGAAGCTTGCATGGAGCTCCCTCTGGTGGCTGGAGCTCACTCCGGGCCACGTCTGCCTGGATGGGAAGGGGATGCAGGACAGCCCAGTAGGTTTCTCTTCCAGTTGTGTGTGTGTGTGTGTGGGTTAAGCATTTCCAAGTGGAGCTGGAAGAATAGTGTGATGAGTAGGAAGGGTCGCTTCCATCTGGTACTGGCTGCTCTGCTGTGTCTCTCCCTGCCCAGCACTTCTGGGGGTTGTCCAGAGAAAAGATGGGGGGCCTTTAGAAGTGCACGAGGTCTCGGATTTCATACGTTGCGTCTGAAGCCCCAGGTTTTTAATGAGAAGGAGAAAGGCAGATACACAAGGGCTTCATTTCCGTTGGCGCTCTTTGCCAGGGTGGACCTGACCTCTGGGTGAGGGGCGCATGGACAATCGCCTGAAAACTTTCAATTTCTCTTTCTCCCCGCTACATCTCTCTCATGGACCATAACTCCTCCTCTGTCTCCTGAAAAGCCTGGGCCTCCTGCCTCTCTCACACACCCCACCTCCCCGTGATGCTGCTGTTTCCCTGTTCCAGGCTATGGCTTTGTGGACTTCGACAGTCCTTCAGCAGCACAGAAGGCTGTGACCGCGCTGAAAGCCAGTGGCGTGCAGGCACAGATGGCTAAGGTAAGACGCCCCACGCCAGCCTTTCTGGGGTTACCGTCAGCACCAAAGTCCCAGTGTGGGGCCTCTCAGTGCTTCCAAATATGAAGTTGATGAGCAAGGATTGTCTACAGTGTGTGTGTGTGTGTGTGTGTGTGTGTGTGTGTGTGTGTGTGTGTGTGTGTGTGTGTATGTGTGTGTGTATGTGTGCATGTGTGTGTGTGTGTGTGTGTGTGTGTGTGTGTGTATGCAGCTCGGAGCTACCTGATGTGGGTGATGGCAACTGGACTCAGGTCCTCTCCAGAATGTGCTCTTGACCACAGAGCCATCTTTCTGGTATTTCTGGAAGCATCTGGACAGAGGCAGGCTGAGCCAGGGTCTACCAGAGCTGTGTGGTGGACAGGAGGGCCAGGACTCTCGCACTCCTGCTGTCTCCCTGCTCCACCCCGGCCCCACTTTCCTAGGACAGATGGTTATAGTTTTGCAACATTCTCTGAAGAAGCCAGTTGTGCAACTCAGGTTCTGAAGAATGCTTTACATGGCCTGCCTTTCTCCCGTAGGGCAGGGAGTGAGCTGGGAGAGGGCTGGGGGAAGGGAAGGAAGCTACAACTGAGCCTCTTGCTTAGTGCTCCCTGGAGCTGAGAGTGTCAACCCCTAGAAAGCTAGAAGCCTTTCTGGAATCCCTCCAGCAGGGGAGGACAGTTCCCTTGCCTTGCTGAAGCATCTCAAATACTACAAAGAACCTGATAAGGCAGCCATTCCTAGAACTAGAGTTACAGTGGGTTGTGTGTCCCCACGTAGGAGCAGGGAATAGAACCCAGGTCCTCTGGAAGAGTAGCCAGTGCTCTTAACCGCTGAGCCATCTCTCCAGCCCCAAGACAGCCATTCTTTTCTCTAATGGTTAAGGGTATGATGGCTCAGGCCTCTGATCCCAGCACTTGGGAGGCAAAGGATTGCTGAGAGTTCCAGGACAGCCTAGGATAGAGTGCGAACGAGTCTCGAAAGAAAGAAAGAAAGAAAGAAAGAAAGGGAGGAAGGAAGGAAGGAAGGAATGAGAGAGAAAGGAGGAAGGAAGGAGAGAGAGAGATGAAGGAAGGAGAGAGAGAGAGGAAGGAAAAAGGAAGGAAGGGAGGAGAGAGGAGCACTGGCTGTTTTTACAAAGGACCTGGGTCCCGTTCCCAGCACCCACCTGGTACCTTAAAACCATCCTCCAGTCCCAGGGGATCTAATACCTTCTCCTGGCCTCCACGAACACTGCATACGCATGGCACACAGACATGCATGCAGGCGAAAACACCCATAGCTGTAAGTAAGAACAAACCAGTTTTAGAGAAAAACAAAGGAAACAGACGTTGACAGTAGGATTAAGGTTACGGGAACTACTGACAGAGGCAGAGTAATGATTTACAGTCTTGAAAACACAGCTCTGGGGGCTGGTGTTGCGAACGTGCCTGTGATCACAGAGCTTGGGAGAAGACAGAAGGATCAGGAATTCAAGTTCATCCTAGGCTACATAGCAACTTCCAAGCCAGCCACGACTACACTGTGAGATCCTGTCTCAAAAAACAGCCACACATGCACATATACATGGAGAAAAAAAAACAAAACAAAACACCAGCCCTGGGTGCTGGAGAGATGACTCAGTGGTTAAGAGCACTGGCTGCTCTTCCAGAGGACCGGGGTTCAATTCCCAGCACCCACATGGAAGCTCACACCTGTCTGTAATTTCAGGATCCAGCACCCTCCAACAGACATACATGCAGGCAGAACATCAGTGCACACTAAATAAAAATAAATAAATTATTCCAAAAACAAAAACAAACACAAAAAAACCAGCCCTGGGGCAGAATTGCCACTGTGCATTCGGCCGTATGGGAACACCACCCCCCATCCCTGACCTCACGCCGCCTCCCAGTGCAGCCTCTCACAGACTAGACCTTTTAGGGCTTGAGGTAAACCACTGAGCAGCAGTACACCTGGCCCTTTCTCTGTTTCTTCCTCCCTCTGCCCTTCCATAACAAAGGACCAGGTATTCCCACTTAGAGAAGTCTGCTGTGGTAGAAGAGAGAGAGAGAAAGTATGAGGAACTGTGGAGTTGACAAGGCAGTCTGAGGGAATCTCTAATCCCTGGGCCAGGCTTAACGGGGCACAGACTCAGTTGGTGGCTTTATTACTGTATTGTACCGTAATAGACATAGTAAATACTGTAATTTTTCTTCCTAGGCTAGATACACGGTACATGGTGATGGGATTGGATATTACAAACAGCTACGATTCTCTTTGTTTGTAACCCTCTTAATGTTTCTTTTCTCAAATGTCATTTATTTTTGGTTTTTTGAGATGGGGTTTTTCTTTGTAGCCCTGGCTGTCCTGGATCTCACTCTGTAGACCAGGCTGGCCTCGAACTCACAGAGATCTGCCCGCCTCTGCCTCCTGTGCACGACCACCGCTGGCTCAAATGTTATTTTGTACATGAGGGTGGACTGGGATAAAGATGTGAGCCTCAGTTTTCACTTTTCATGTTCATAGCAACAGGAGCAAGACCCTACAAATTTATACATCTCAAACCTCCCCCTGTCAATGGATGAGCAAGAACTGGAAGGGATGCTGAAGCCGTTTGGTCAGGTTATCTCCACCCGGATCCTGCGAGACACTAGTGGGACCAGCAGAGGGGTCGGCTTTGCGAGGTAAGAGAAGGTTAAGGGTGGTTAAAGAGAAAGAACTAGGGAAACAACACACACACACACACACACACAGACACACAGGTGCACACAGGCACACAGGCACACAGACACACAGGTGCACACAGGCACATAGACACACAGGCAACCCCCACCACCACACACACACACACACACACACACACACACACACGCACACACACAGGTGCACACAGGCACATAGACACACAGGCAACCCCCCCCCACACACACACAGGTGAACACAGGCACACACACATAGACACGCACACACATAGACACATACATAGACACACATGGGCTCATAGACACACACACACACACAGATACGCACACACAGGTCTTGTATAATATTAGCGGGAGCAGCCTTAATGTTATACATCCCAGGGGCTCAGGAGAGAGAACTACTAACGGCGAGGACTATTTTCAGGAAATAGAATCTCAGCACACCGAGCTCTATAGTCCACTTGCTTTAATTCCTCTGGCACAACATCCTTTATACACAGCTTCAGTTCTGTTCTCGTGCCTAGCTCCTTTCTTGCCTGATTTCTCTCGATACTTATCTAAGTTCTGTCTTAATTCTCTCATCTTAATTCTGCCTCAACTAGGTCCTTTTTTATCTTGTTCTTACCCAGCTAATACTTCCCCATCTGGCTCTTCCTCATCTTCCATCTCATCCCTCTAGTACTCTCTTCCAGTCCTTCGATCTAGTTCTTCCCCATCTCAGTTTGTTCCTCTCAAGTTCTTACCCGTCTAGTTCTTCCATTCTCCTTTCTCTTCTCTGTCCCATGCTCTGGAAGTCCTGGTATATAAAGCCAGACTTCCAGGGTCAAACGGAGGGGTGATAAGAATCACATAGAGAGGCAATAACCTTTAATTATCATTTGCAACCCCAAAGGGAAGTGACCAGTGGGGAAATGAATTAACTAAAGGCTGAATTCGGGGAATATCTAAGAAGAGGGAATCTTATGTGCTCAACTATAATCTTAAACGTGATTGGTAGAAAATGTTAAGAATCTTTAAGTTGCTAGGTCAATGGGAGAAAATAAAACTGTCTTCTTTTTTTCCTATGGCTCCTATCTGTCCAGGGTATCTGCTGTTTTTCTGCGGGTGGGGGAAAGTGTGCTCAGTCTCTAGGCAACCTGTGTACAGGTAGATGCCTCTGGTGATAGTTAAAGGGAGATCTGGAACTAGAGGTAAGGTTTGGGAAAGGAGGAAGTAAAGCTTAATTGGCACATCTGCCAGGCCTTCTCAAACGGGTAGCCTGGATGCTTAAGTCTGTTCTTAGAGAGTACAGAGGTGTCTCTGATAAGGTACTTTCCTCCATCTGGGGATGGACCTGGCCGGATGCTGCCAATGACGATAATTACAGGGAGGCTTGAACTGGGGTTCTGGCTGAGCATAGCTGTCAGTGCAGAAGGTTATCCAAATATTCCTAGAAGTGGTTATGTAAGGAGTTAGAGGTCTATAAAGTTAGTAAGGCTGTAAGAAAGGAGGGTCCAACCTAAATTGTGTAAAGCTATTACTTAACGTCCACCTGACCTAGGCAGTGTCTCCTTGTGGAATTTGCCTTAAAATCAGGAGACTTGTTATTACTGTTAGTCCTTGAGAGTGGCTAAGGGAGATATCTGACTCCAGAGAAAGCCTTTTCTGAGGCTGTTCTCCAAATACCTGGAATGTGTATGTCCAGAGAGTGATCAGTCCACACTGTTAGCCCTTCTTAGGGAAGAGTCAATTGGGAAAACTATGAAGGCACACATGATTTTCATAACAGAAGACAGCTGATATATAACAAGCCAAATAACACCAAAAGCTCCTTGGAATTTGGCTTCCTCTGGAGGAATTCCCTGATCCCTCCAGGTTGTGACTTTGCCATAACCAGCTGAGTTCTTAGGATATATTCCTGCGGCCTGCAGCACACAGGCACATAGACACAATCACACACAGAAACACACACAGAAACACACACACACACACACACACTGTCCTTCCTCCCTACATGGACCAAAATAATGGTCAAAGATACCTGGTAAGAGCCAGCAAGATGACTCAGCAGGTAAGGGCACTTTTATACAAATCCTGATGACCTAAGTTTGATCCCTGGAACCCACACGGTGGAAGAAGAGAAATGACTCCAGGAGGTTGTCCTCTGACCTCCACATGCGCTGTGGCTTGTGCACACACACACACAATAAATATATAAAAGGTAATAAAAGTTGTTTAAACCCTTGGTATTAAATCAAGTGTGTGTGTGTGTGTGTGTGTGTGTGTGTGTGTGTGTGTGTGTGTG